>VYZS01073207.1:5168-26037 GCA_013400695.1 Neodrepanis coruscans
ATAAGTTTAGAGTGCACACTGTGTTTAAACCTCAATTTACATTGATGATGTCCATAGAACAAGAGATTTCTTTATCAATCAGTTTTACTGTCAGACTTATGGTTTCTTACCCTTTGATATGACAGGTTATCCCAGCTATTGGCTCAGACAGCTGATTCAGCTGTAAAAAGATAAATTGGGTTTCAAATGCAGCCCTGTTCTTTCAGGGAAACCATTCTGCCTTTCTGGGATATCAGTAGAAACAGTAAAATGCAGAAATCCCTTTTATTATGAGCCTTTTTCATGAGGTTGTTGATTGACTTTTTAGGAAACCAAAAGGACTGTGTAATTTGAATAATTTTGCAAATGAAGCCTCTCATGTTTCTCATCTTCATTCATTACTATACTTAATATGTAATTACAATCAGGTAAAATACCATTAGACATTAATTCCCTGTTACTGATGAAGATGGAATTGACTTACCACTTGTAAGTGTCTTATTTCATGCTTCTTAGTGCCTGAGCCTCCAGAGAATCATCTCTTTAATAACTCAGTAGAGCAGTCAAAGCATGACTTTCCTAGATCCAAAAGGAGGACCTCTAAATGGAGAGATGATACTAATGTTGTGTTGCGACCTGTACAGTTGGTATTCAGGATTTGGGATTTTTGTGTTTGACAACATTTGAAAATATTTTGGAGCCCTCTTAGAAGGCTTCCAAGATTAAATGAAATCCACAAACAGCTGATTTTCCTAGTGTAGGGATTGTCAACATGACTTTCTGTAGGTAAGAAGGTCTAAGGGCTTTCACTGGTACATCTTCCCAGTCTCTATTTCAGGGAGGGAAAGAGGGGAACTCACTCACAGCAGAAAGCTGAGGTATTTGACGTGGGATGATGTGCATATCGTAAGTCCCTGTTGTAGCCCTTGGCCTCCTCCTTTATCTTTCCAGGATGTATCTATACAGATGCAAACAGGCAGAGCTGAGTTCTACTTCCTGGTCTTGGAGCTGGCCATAAAGACATAAATTGGTCTTAGTTCAGCTGCTGTGAGCCCAATTTATTCAGAGTGTGGTGCCAGAATTAATATTCTCTGCCCCATGTTATGAGGATGGGCAGAGAGAATGCTCTTACCTGTAGCCATAGACACTGATATGCTTAATCTCTTTGCAAAGCATGGAAACACTGAAGGAGAAGAGACAGCCAGGAATGTGGGTACCCCATTAACATGCCCAGAACTGCCTCTGCTCTATTTTTACATTCAGGTGTAAAGGACCCCACAGAGCTTCAGTGCCCAGTAAGTCTAAGTTCCTGTGAGCTCCCATTTCTTGTAACTTGTCAACAGAATTCATGACTGCACCCACAGAGTTAATTATGATATATTTGATATAACTTATTATAAACCTCAGATGGAGGAAATATTTTGCATACATTGAGGTCTGCAAGTCTGTCATTGAGACAGAACAACACAACTCTGCTAAAACCTATTCAGGAAGGTACATTAACTAAAAACTGGCACTGGAGCTGACTAAATCCATTTAATCCAGTACTGGAAAAAATCACCAGTTGTCTTTGGATAATGAGGTGTACTTGATAACTGGCTTGTGACAGCCTCTCCACTATTTCATGGTGTTCTCACCTTGGTTTTCTGTTCCTTCCATTCTCCAAGAGACGATGGACCCCTCGCTTTGTTTTGAAAAGAGCTAGTCATATAATGGAAACCAGATCACAGGACTAAATGAAGTCTTCCAAAGACTAGAGATATATAGGGCCAGAAGGGACCATTATAACCAAATCCTCTGACCTCCATAGCATAGACCAAAGAATCAAAAAATTTCTGGAGCAAGTCCTCTATTTTTATGGGAGCTATGAGGATATATTTTACAAGAAGGGTCTTAATTTAAGTTACCACAAGTAATGGAAAGTCTCTCTGATTATAGCAATTGCCATGAAGTCTTGACATCCCTTTGCCCCCAGCCAAGGGCGGCTGAAGGGTCAACCATAATATGACCATTTTACTCTGCACACTTCCAGTAGAGTTCAAAGCAAAAACAACAGGAGAGTTTGAAAGGCGAGATGTCTATGGATTGACTATAGCTCAAGAAATCAATGTTAACTGCCTGTGGAAAGGAGGGAAAAGAGATGAGTTACACTACATTTTAAACCAGGCTCTGATATAAGTAGAATGGTCTGTTGCTCTTGAGTGAAAACAGTGCAAGAGGCATTGTGAGAGTTTTCTGGCCCAAAGTGTAGCATGTGATCCACAGGAGTGCACTTAAAAGTAAATGCATAGCATAGCTCTCTGCACTGAGGAAAAGGCCTGAAGGTTTTTTGCTCTGGAGTGAGCAAACAGGTATATGACATGTTTGAAAGCAAAGAAAGGAGCTGCACATCAAATGCTTTAGAGCCTGAAGCTGCCAGGGAACATGTTCCTGCAAAATACTGGATGACCTCAAAACCAAAGCTCTCTAGCACATAGCAAGATCAGCTCCTTAGTAAGACTAGTGGTTTGTGTCGAGCAAACTTCCCCTTCCTGAGCCAAGAAGCAAAGCAAGTGTCTGTTCCAGGCACCTCTTGCATTCTGATACACTAATTCTGTATTTCTTTATGCACCTAGTTTGATCCTCTGGACAAAAAGCTTCAGACTTAAAAAAGCCTGAGCATAAGCTCCCCCAGTACCTCTGTTCCCAGTCTGGTTGCTTTGCAAAATGCTTCTTCCTCTCATGCAGCTCAGAACTGTGGCTTTTCTGAGCACTCATTTACTGGGAGCGTGCCAGCCCTTTAAGGGATTCATATTCAATTACCCCTCTGTGCCACTTTCTGGTCACCAAGGAGAAGTCACCAACAATCAAGAAGCCAGTGCAGCTGATGAGGATGTTTCCAGCTATATCTCTTAGCAGGAGGGTAAAAAGAGACAAAGGAGCTGCTCAGAAAGCCACAAGCAAAATAAGAAGTCATCACCTGAGGAGTATTCATTTGCACCTCCCCTCCACCTTTCCTTTAGATCATAAAAACACCCTTTAAAGAAAAATTTTATTACTACTGTTAAGCTGGGTTGGGGAATCTAGCAATAATGAAATCTTTAGGGAAAAATAAATATAAATACACCTACAACCACATTTGCTAATCTTGATATGTTATCTTGCAAAGATATTACATGAATGATTGATAGCATGATTCATATTATGCCATAGATTATCTAGCTACTGACTGAACCATCCACCCAAACCTTTGAAGTGCTGAATATTTATTGTCTTATCACAATTCTGGCTTTCAGTTTCATGGAGAAGGGCTAGCACTGAGATTCCAGTTCCAGTTCCAAGTTTAGCAAATCTTTCTCATGGCACAAAACTCCAGGTGTGACCATCTTGGAGTCAATCCCTGGTCTCACTTCTATCAGAGGGGTTTTTGCCAGTGGCTAGATTTGGAAACAGGAGTGCTGACTCATGAAGTTCAAGATAGGATTGTATTTACAACTTCATCTTACCTTAAAATGAGACAGGAGGATAAAGTGTTCCTGAGTTTGTACCCTATCCTAAGGACCTAAATAGAAGAAGTCAATTAAAAATGTTGTCTTAACTGTCTTTTCTCAGGTATTGAGGAAGATACTAGGATATCGAGTCCCATCTTCTATGCCTGAGGGCTACACATGGTCTTTATTAGATGTTCCACTACTAGTGGTTTAGAATGTTAGCCCGTCATTTCTGTAAACTTGTAATGAATTTTATTTTCTAAAGGGCCTTTATCCCTTTGGCCATTAATGTCTCTTTTGCTCTTTTGAGAAATGAATGAAATCAGATGAGTGTGGAAGTCCTATCTGGGAATGTGTTACTTTGAGGACCTTGGCCAGAACCAGCATCATTTGTTGCTGTTTGTAGACAGGCTAATCTAGCAGCACTGTCCTGTCTAGGGACAAGTCAGGTTTCTTTGTTTGAAGAAGAGTCTTGTATTATGGTGATGATTTTCTTCATGTCAATACACAAAGGTTGGAGGCAGAAATTAAAAAGAGCTGGTTCATGCAATCACCCCTGTTCCCTTGGCACTTGCACTTTTGCCAAACTTAGAGTGTTTGTCAGCCACACACTGACAAAATACACTCTGGGTGGCTGTGCTTGGGAACACAGGGAGCAAGAGCCAGTCCTGCACCAGCTGTGGAGCAGCTGCTGCCCAGAGGCACTGTGTGCTTGCTGTGTGGCAATGCTCTTTGTGATCACAGCTCTGGGTTCTGGATATCCAGCTTACTCTCTGCAACATTGAACCACATTAATCCACTGCTTTTCAACTTTGTCCTCCATTTCCAAAGGTTTTAACTTCTGATGAATTTTAAGCTAGAGAATTAGTTCTTTGGTTATACATAAAGGAGAAATAACACACTGAAAAATAAGCATGTTAAGAAAGTGTCTGTACTACCTGTGGAGAGGATGGTCTGCTAGTAAACAGAGTGTAGTGGTTTAACCCGGGCTGGATGCCGGGGCCCTACAGCCACTTTCTCACTCTCCCCTGCAAGCAGCACAGGAGAGAAAATATAACGAAGGGCTTCATGAGTTAAGGACCATAAAAGATTCCTTGCTAATCACTATCACAGGCAAAACAGACTCTATGCGGGGATATTAATTAAATTTATTACTAACAAGAACAGAGCTTAAGAAAGAGAAACATAAGAGGCACCTTTCCACCCCATCCCCTCCTTCTCCATGTTCAGCCTCCTCGCCCCCAGCGGTGCAGGGAGACAGGAAATGGGGGTTACAGACAGCAGTTACGACCCTTCCCCTGCATCCTGTGGGGTTCTTCCCACGGGAGACAGTTCTTCACAAACTTCTCCAGCATGAGTCTTTCCCACAACAGATAGTCCTTCACAAACTGTTCCTGTGAGAGTCCATCCCATGGGCAGCAGCTCTTCAGACACTGCTGCCACATGGATCACATTCTACAGAGTGCAGTCCTTCAGGTACAGGCTGCTCCAGCGTGGGTCCCCCACAGGCCACAAGCCCTACCAGGAAGTCCTGCTCCAGTGTGGGCTCCTCTCCCATCGGGCTGCAGGTCCCTGACAGGACCCTGCTCCAACATGGGCCTCCCATGGGTCACACCATCCTTCCGGCATCCACCTGCTCCGGCGTGGACTTCTCCATGGTCTGCAGGTGGATCTCTGAACTCCTGTGGTCCTCCATAGGCTGCAGGGGGAACAGCCTGCTTCACCACGGTCTTCACCATGGTCTGCAGGTGGATCTCAGCTCTGGCGCCCGGAGCACCTCCTGCCCCTCCTTCTGCACTGACCTTGGTGTCTGCATTGTTTTTCCCATGTTCTCACTCTGCTCCTCTCCAGCAGCCATCTTCATCTAAACTAACTTTTTTTCCCCTTCCTTCTTAAATATGTTATAACAGTGGTCTTACTTTAACTACTGATTGGTCTGACCTTGGTCAGCAGCAGGTCCAGCCTGGAGCTGGTTGGCACTGGCTCTGCTGGACATGGGGGAAGCTTCCAGCAGCTTCTCGAAGAAGCCTCCCCCTGAGCCCGCCGCTGCTAGCAAAACCCGGTCACAGAAAACCCCATACACAGAGGTAGACAGAGAACCTTTTCCTGCCTAGGACAAGGCAGGATGTTGGGCAGACGTCCTGACAAACAAAATAGCTTGTCACAAGGAAGTGTAAGTGATCTATATTTTACTCTGACAAACTCTACCAAGATGTATCAATATATCTCATTGCTAGCTTTACTTTTTCCTTCCTCTAGACGGATCTTTGGATTTAACATTGTGAACTTTGGGAAATGATTGCTTAACACTTAGATTTTCAGTGTCTCCTTGCACAGAATCTGTTGACATGTGCAAAAGACACAGTGAGCTGAGGCACTTACTGTGTGAACTTTGAGGATTAAGGCTGTAGTGTGGGCAAATACTGGGCAGGTTTTCCTTGAGTGGCTCTCCCAGAATTTTTGCGAACGCAAACCTTCCTGCATAGCTGCAGGGCTAAGTAGTTATGCCAAAATAGTTGTTAACCAGATGAGAAGAAATCCGACTTGGTCCACAGACATGAGACTTGATGAACCCAGAAGACACTTGGATCTCATTGCTGCAGTCTGGGATAAAAACCTTCTTCACTGTTATTGTTTAACCAAAACCCACACATCCACATACAAGCAGAGAGGTACACAATGTTGCTAGGCTCTGTTTAATGCTGAAGATGTCTTCTAAGGTTCATATTGTCTATTTACTGCCCTGTAAAATTCGTTGTTTGTTAAAACAGATTCCTTCTGTAGTCAGCAGAGAACAATGAACACTTTTCCTGAGTCTCATCTGAAGACATGTGCTTAAGACAGATTCAATTAATTGCTCCCTGACTCACTAACCTTCCTATTATTTGATGGGTTTGATCCAGCCTGTTTCAATTTTGACACATCCAGCCAGAGGCTTTAGACATTAATCAGGTTCTGCTGGGTTAGCAGAACTCATAGCTCACATTTCCCCTCATATCTGTGAAAAGCAAAGATTTATGTAGCTCAGCTGATGTGCAGTAGCCCAGAGCAACTCAATTGCGTGTCTGAGAATGAGAAATACCATTAACTGCAATTTATAAAACACACAAGGATGTACCTCCAGTTGCTGGTACTTCATTACTTTCGCTAGTCTATGTTTATTGCAGCTAGTTAATAAATTGTGGAGTGGGAAGGGAACTCTCATCCATCCTCTGCTGTAGCTACCTATGTGTAGGTGTTTATACCTGTAAAGTTCTCCATTATTGCAGGCATGCTGGCCTAATGCTTCATTATCTCTGCAGTCTGAAAGCTCTTCCTAAGCTGAAGTCAAATTTCCCATGTCTTTCTGGAAGCTTATTAGCATTTCAATGTAGGCAACTAAACTAATGTATTAATGATCAACAAAATTATAAATCAAAAATTCCCGAAAGATGTTTAAATGAGCAAGAAGAGAGAAGATAGGTTACTAGTACATAGCTAGATTTTGACAGAGATAAGACAGTGACTGTCTAGAGTATTAAAGAGATATTTTAGGAGGTGTTCTGTTTGTATAAGCAAGGCTGGAGCATTTACCTTTCTTTAAGCCAGTTTGCTTGGAAAAAGCTGCAAAGGACTTTTGAAGGGCTTTTCCAACTCCAGTTAATGAAGTATATTTGATTATATATCGATTTGAAAACTAAGCAGAGCCTTCAGCAAGGTCTTTTTTGCACCTATACAAGACTGTCTCTGGTACTTATGACCTGGTATTTGTTCAGATGGAGTGATAGTCCTTTGGTGTTACAGATGGGAAGGAAGTTGTTTTAAAGCTCATTCACAGCCAGAGTTTTCTGGGAGGGTGCAAATTCTTCAAAAGCTCATTAAATTATTACCTTTATCCCAGACTGCACACTGCAAAACATTTCCTCCTCATCCTAGTGCCATGTCCATTCAGGCTTATTATTACAGAGCGGATCACAAGATGTAATGTCCTACTAACAGACCTTCACAAATATGGAAAGCTCAGGGCCTGCGTAACTATTATAGCTCCCATTACTCCAAACCATTTTGCTGCCAGCTCAGAGTTTCCAAGCAGGTCAGGGAAGGATCCCTTCACCAGTATGTCGCCTTCTTGTGGCACAGGGGAGCATTAAACACATAGTGCTCAGCAGGTTGGTTCTAGCCAGCTAGACAGAGAAACCTGTTTGTCATTTCAAGGACTCTGTTTGCTTAGCACATCAATACATAAATAGATCTTAAGGTACCAATGCTGGTTTTGGTCCTATTTGTGGAAGAAGCTAGCTACTAATGGAATAAAAATCCATAAATGTGTCTGCAGTTTTTTTCACCCAAGTGTTCAAGGAAGTGTTTACCACAGACTATGCTCAGTTATTAACTGTAATTATCCTGGTAGCATAAATGAGAACACTGAGACACAGGGGACTAAAACGCTGCTCAAACCAGTAGCACATGTAAATGTCAGCTTTCTTTTGCCTCCTCCAAACTTGCTTTTTCAACAGCTGGACAGTGCTACCTCTAAAGTAGTGCCAATATCCTTCAGTCATATCAAGGCTTTTAGTAAGCAGATTAAAAAGATACTGTAGCATGTCATGTGCTATGATTTAGCATTTTTTTCTGAACCAGAATGGCTCTGCGTCTAATATTAACAGCTCACTGCTGATAGAGGGAAGCAATAGTTCTCCCTACGGCCAGAGGCATATAGAAGATTGGGTTACAGAGAACGTACAGATTCTTGAAAAGCCGAGGCTTGTGATGGCTACTCTCAGCATGCAGGAATGAGCCTTAGAGGCAGCACATGGGATGTATTGCGATGGACAGGCTACTCACTGACAATGGACTACTTGCATTCAAAAACAGAGTTTCCCGGCACTAAATGAGTGGTGGCATGCAAATAAGAACAGGCTCTCTTATCCCCTTGTCTAGGCTGTGAATGAAAAGAAAATAAAACAAGATATCCCCAAACTATATTGGTACCTGGTGTTACAGTGTTACATGTGTACCCACTTGGATGTAACCAGATTTCTAAGCGCCTTGAATAGAGCAGCTGGTCTTGACATGTCAGGGCGAGGTCTCCTGCATGGGAGCGTACATGAACACTCCAGATGAGAACCTGAGGCTGGAAAGAGGTTCCTTATTATTAGGGATAAGGGACTGCAGAAGAAGAGATCACTGCATGATGCCCTTTGCACGCCTTTACCAGAACCAGTGTCCCTGGAGCTGTAGCCTCTGTGATTTTCTGAACCCCACCCGTAACCCTACCTCTAATTCAACCCTAATCCTGACCCAAAACCTAATGGGATGTTGGTTCTGTACTGGAGTTCTCAATTTCCTGGGTGTCCCAGCTTCAAAAGATGTTGAGGCAGCCAAGCTGGTATCCTGGAATGATGCAGAGGGCATGCATTTCCCAGTCCCGGGGACACTGCCCTTTGGGTCTGCCTGGACCCTTACCCAGACTTAACACAAGAGTAGCACTGCACCCGAGTTTCATAGCCCCATGGGTGTTCCAGAAGAGAAAGGTGTAGTGGAAGCAATTCTTTTGTCCTTCTGTGATCCCTTCAGCATGCCCTGCACATTTATGCTGTTTTACTCTCTGAACCCGAATTCTAACCCTAAGCCCTTTAAGGAATGATGATGCTTTGACATAGGTGCCCATTTCAACAGGCACCTTTTTCAGATTTTCAAAGTGTGGATGTAGACTTAATAGTGGTCTGCTGTGGTGTCCTTGTCGTGCCTTTTGCAGAGTCTAAGGATGAGCAATATCCCTTTTTCCTCTCTGTGGTTGAGAACCCATTCATGGGAAAATGAAACTTTGGTCTTTGCTTGGTGTGTGGGACAAAAAGGAGAAAATAGATTCATGACTGAAATAGATTTGAAAGTTCTGAAAAAGTTATTGCTGTTGGTTTTCAGTGAGGAGAGTTTGTCAGATTTGGATGTGCACAAATAAATATTACTGTGAGCCAGATTAGGCAGGTGTGTGTGCCTACAGCCAGCTTTGCACCCAGGGAAGGTTCCTGTGAGTCAGGAGAATAAAAATTCTGTATTTGCTGTTTGAAGGAGGTTGTGTCCATTTCCACAACTTGCCTTTTTTGGCCTAATAAGAGCAGAATCAGGACATTTATATGACATTTATTACCTTTACAGTATACTACTTGACAAATAATTCTGCTTGTAAGTTGCTGGGTGTGTGTCCGAGAAAATGTCTCTATTTTTCTTATGCTGCTAATGCATCTTCCGTGCTACACAACCTGTGCACAGCTTCTGCTCTCAAAAGGCAATCTGTAACCCTTCTGTGTGTTTGTTCTGCAGCAATGGCAGTGCTGACCAGTGCAGCAATGACCAGGGGCTGGCTGAGTAAAGAGCACATTCTGAGGGTGTTGTCAGAGGTGTGCTGGCATGTGCTGGACTGTGCCCAGATCTTGTTCAGACATACAGTGGGGAGGAGAAAGGCCACATGCATAAGGGTGGAAACTAGACAGTGGCTTGTGGCACTGCTAATATGGCCATGGGCAAATGTCAAAATCCTCCTCTCTCCATTTCACTTGTTGTAGTGCTTTTACAGGACACTGGCAAGGATAATATGCCTCCTAGCACAGGAGTGTACTGGGGAAAAGCAACCCTCACACCAGCCACAGCAGGAGACTTCCTTTGGTTAAGGAAGCTATAGGTATGTTCCTCTCCAAGATGACTTCTGCTTGAGGGTTTTTTTCTGATCATCTTCATCTCAGAAGTACAAAGCATGCTATTAAATCAGTCTTGAAATCCATGGAGTTGGGTTGAACTTGGTGCCCATGGTTTCCAAAATGTCTCAATGCTGTCTTGTGGGAGCTTCGCATTGAGAAGTCTGTGGGTTCAAACCAATTTGCATAATAACTTGCCAGAAATTTGCTGGCAAGTCTTGAGATGGAATACACAAGCTGCACCTACCTGTTAGACAATTCCTTTAAAAAGGCATCCCTGAAAGTCTGTGGCTACAACTACATTTTTTAAAAGTCTTTTCGGTAATGAATATGTCTGTGGTCAGATTTCTTTAAGCCCTGAGTTTTCTGCTAAAGATTGTAGGCTTGGTCAAGCTTGAGGTCGTTTCTTACGGTCATCTCTGGGACATCTCTGGGACTGCATATCTTATTTTGCTGAACAATATTGCTTGGACTTCCCAGATCCTTTCTCCAGAAAGATTCAGCTTTTCTGGAAGGAGATCAGGCAGGAATGTTTGCTCCTATTTGCAGCAGCTAACAGCTAAGAATTCAAATGCAATGATTCATAATACAGATCAGTAAAAGGTAAGAATGAAACAGTTTCCTGAGTAAATATGCAAACAAACCAGAAAGAGTTTTTGAAATGGTCATTTGTAAGTCATTTAATAAAATTCATTTCAGCACAACTGTGCCCTAAGGAATAAGCATCTATATTTAATACCTCTTAAGCAAGAGGCATTTCTCTGTAGAGAAAGGTTGCTGGATCAGAGTGTTTTTCGTCTTCCTTTGGGGTGATGACACAGCTACAAATATATTCAATGGTGCCCAATTTTCTGCAAAACTGAGTGATTTTGAAAGACGGTTGATTTCAACAGCTATAAAAAAAAGAAAAGAGTAAAAGGATCACTGCATTACTTCAAGATATCGGTTCCAGGCAGAATTGAAAAGAAGAAATGATGCTCCTGTTACCTACTTTCAGAGTTGTCCATCCCAGCAGAAAGATTTCCTTCTGCCTTCTTCATCATACTCAGAGCACCTAAAAAAACAGAGCTGCCAGTCATAGAGTTGTGTCGCGTATCAAGACACTGCAAGTGAAACATATTCTTAAATGGTTCTACAAATATCTTGAAGTGATCACTACAAAGTGGGAACATTAGAGAGACGGAGCTTATTTGTATGTTCACTACAGGGAACTAATTTTAGTGCTTAGCATAAATGCAACCATCTTGTTTCTTAACAAAGGTGCAGTTATACTAAATTAAGCATTCTGGGATGACTAAGAATAATTATTCATCATGATATCTTCCTGACTTTTCAGGCATCAGGAAGATGATTTCCTTTTAGAAATAAAAATTGCATTAGCTGAACAAAGTTGTTTGGCATTGCCATTAGTAAATTTGGAGGATGAAGCAGACAGAGTAACTACTTTTTGGTAACTAGAAAAACCCTTGTCCGTGGCAAGCAGGTTGGAACTAGATGATCTTTATGGTCCCTTCCAACTCAAACCATTGCGTAATTCTATGAAAACAGTGATTTATTTTTTTTTCCTCTTACTCAGCTCCTCAGCCTGAGCTGTCATTGCTGGTGAGAAATGGACCCTGCAGAGGCATCAAAGCACAGGTATGTTTCAGGAGAATGTGGAAAAGGCTGTGCTATGTGTCATTATTTGTGACAGTGTTATTAGTCAAAATAATCAAAGAGCTGACTCATGAACGAAAATAACAGGCTAATTAGCAGCAGTGAACATTTATTTAAGAAAAACAGGTCTCTTGAAATTAATCCAGCTAGACTGACAGTTTACAGGCAGTAATCTATTGACTGGCTGACTGTGACACTGTAACACACTGACAACCTCTTGTTGTACAGGCAAACACCCGTTATTTTAATTATGAAAATCCACAGGACAATGTGCCAATCTTTAGAAGTCTAGGAGGCCTAAGATGGTCACTGGATTGACAAACAAAGACTGCTGTTGTTGCAGATAGGTTCAGCTGTCTTTGGGTTCAGCACAACTGCCCAATATTGGGCTCCATTCTGTAGCACATTATTTGGAAAGTTGTTAGTTACTTGGGGTAGGTTTTGAGGAGAACCACATTAGTGAGTGAAAGCTGATCTTGTCCCTGCCTTGAGAGACTCAAGAAGAATCATGAGAAGGGAAAGGGCAACTTGGAAATGAGCTTTTGTAGTCGTAAAGATGTAACTATATTCAGGAGCTGAAAGCTGAAAACGGTCAAATTTATCTTCGTAAAGAAGTGCATACTGGTTGAGTTGTTAACCATTGTGGTGGATTCTCCTCTCTCACTGGCTATTTTTTTGTAGGTCAGGTACTTTTCTAACAGAAATGCTGCATTTCGACCAGGAGCTCATCTAAAGACATGCTGTATCCTTTGAGTAACACGGGACAATGGTCCTTTTTGGTCTTGTGAGGTATGAACCACAAATGGGCTGAAACCACAGAATTCCCATCTGGGATGTGAGCCATGTATTCAGGTTGGTGAGGTTTGGGTTAAATATAATATAAAATGAATACATTATAATGGGTTAATTCCTATCATTTTGCCTCAGGTCACTAACTGTGGGAAAACCACAAAGTGTTTGGCTTCTTCCTGAGGTCAGGCAGTAGCCCACATCTCAGAGGCGAGATGGCAAATGAAATATTTTATGTTTTCAAGCATTCCCTGTTGGGGTACAGAGTGCATCTTTCCTGCATGTAAAGTAATGTAAAGTATGCATGTAACAGTCATGTAAAGCTGTGTTGCTAATTCAGCATGGGTAGCACTTTATCTGCACAGAGCATGGACAGATGCTCCCTAATGCATGTCTGTGTTTTCCTTACTATATTGCCCATGATACCTAGAAAGCCCAGTGATACAAATGTGCCCTGATGTGGGAAACATGCCCTTGGTCTCATCTGACATCTGCTCTGGGAGTACTGTGAAGTGTTCACATTCTATTACCAGTTTCCATGAGAAGGGGGCTGTTTGGGAGAATAATAACCATGTATGTTGAGGGCCTGGGTGTGTGTCCTTGGAATGAAGCAGGGATCCCATCCCTGGCTCACACTGGCATTTTCTGTTTTGTGGTGGCATTGGCACCATGAAATGTCAGGTCTCAAAATGGAAATGGCTGGCATTGTTTAGGACCAATTCCAGGAAATGCCTTTTGGATAGAAGCACTCTCTCTTTCTGCCCCTTCTCCATGACCTCTTGAGGAGAAGTATCTAAAATAGGTCATTGTTATGCATGCAGAGAACCCTGTTCCCTAAGCTCTCTTAGTTTCCAAGTAAATGAGCTTTGGAGGTAAGTTAGCAAAAGAGGCTGATTCATTAGCAGCAAGGGAAATCTGCATGTTGGAGGGGTGCCCAGCTGCCCAAAGGGATTTACGTAGTGACACACTCCTCAAATCTTAATAGAACAAGCTGAGTGATACACAGACTTGAACTGTATCACAATCACATGCTTGCTAGGCTCATTTCTTATCTCATGGGTTTTTCTGGAGAGAAACTGTTGCTCCAGTCCTTCATAGGGATTTAAATTTGCAAGGGAAGGAGCCACAGTAAGCTCTCTTCTAATGTGAGAAAATTCTGTATCTGTTTTCTTTTCCAAATTAGGTCACCTTGTGAGGCAGTTCTGGATGGAGTTTGTCCCTGCAGTTATAAAAGCTGTAAATAACATAGGTGTTACAACATGTTTGACAGGATTTCATTGCACTAGGCTATCTGAATATCATATCTCAAATTAATAACAAATTAATTCTATCTGCTGAAAGACCCCAAATATCACCCTCCTGTCCGGAATGAGATAATTCTGGGCAGTTGTTTGCTTAAGGAAGGAATGGGGCCAGCACATTCTTCTGGCACCATTACCAAGGGCAGGCTTGTGCACAGAGATGAGTGCTCCCCTTTGTCAAATCATCTGAAGTTCAGGGAGAAAAATTCAGTCCTTTTAGAGCATCTTCTGCCTCAATTTTGGTGTGTCAAGCAGGGGTGTCACTTAGTGCCAGTGATGAGATGGGTCTCCGTCCACATGATCAGAAACAGAAACCCACAAACTGTTCTCACACAGGACACTGAGCAGCTGTTGGATTATAAAGATCTCTGGCCCCTCCTGACCTGGGCCAGATTTAACCATTGACCTAGAAGTGAAAAGCTTGAAATCCCTGCACAAGCCATGGGATAAATAGGACTTGCAGAGCTGTGTGGCCTCATTCTGCATTCAGTTGCTGCCATCTAATGGCAGATGGAGAGGGGAAAGGCCTCAAGCAATATAAATATCTAGTCTTTGGGAATCTAGAGTGTGGGAGAATCTGTACAAATAGTTTTCATAAGAGTGAAGCATGGTCTTTTACCTAAACAGTAGTTAGACAAAGGACTATTGTGCTGCAAGTGTAAGAGAAGTGTTCCACTACAAACACCAGGTCTTCACACTGCTTTTGCTCTTCTCTGTTGGGTTATTTCCATATGGAAAACCTGAAGGAAAGTCTGTGACTGGCTTAACAGTCCCAAGGACAATGGTAACTGAGTGGTGGGTGCCTGTGAGAAGGGAAAGTAATGAGAGAAAATAGGTAGGAAATGGCACTTCTCATTCTCTTAGTACCAGTGGTGCATGCAAAATACCTGGACTTACCAGAACTTTGTTACAGAAGGAGAAGAAGGTGGAGACAAGAACAAAATTAACTCAACTATCTAGAAATTATTGGGTCCAAAGACTAGCAGACAATAAAACTCACCTTTAAATATTACATAGAGGAAAAAGCAAAGAGAAGGAGAGATGTCTCCTCCTCCACCTTACCTGCTTTATTTTCTGTCTCTAAAACCCCAGATTTATAAGGCAAAAATATTCATCATGTATCAGTTTTGCACTGCCTGTTTCTGGCTATGCACAGATCTCCAAATAATTCTTTTAAGCCACACTAGCTAACACCATGTCACAGAGGAGAAAGAACTGCATATATCTTTAAGCGTCCCTGAACTACAGCAGTTGGGTATCCAGAGGCACGTCCCATGGAGGAACTACAGCCCAATGAGCTATGGAGCTGCCTCCAGCAGCCTTAATATAGATCCAGTGGTGGATCTACATGGGAGCTTTCATGGCCCAGTAGTCAAACCAAGTCTGCCACCATGACCAACTGAACTCATAAACCAAGCTTCATATTTGAGAAATGTCTCCAGTAGACCATGGTCACCCAAGAAATGTCGTTTTATAACAGAAAACTGGGAAGGAAAAGAAGTCACAACTTCAGACACAATACTGGAAAAAGCTGTAAAATTTCACTCTTCTTGGCTGAAGGAATAGTGGTTGGAAAGGAAGTTCAATTGTGAAGTAACATGGAGGAGAGGAAGAGAATACCAAACTTATTCATGTTTTCCTGCCAGAGGAAACAGTCTTCAAAAGCACTGGAGGAGAAATATAAATAAGTACAGTGAATCCTTAAATGCCTTTGTAACTGCTGGTGCTACCTGCAAATCTGTTAGAGAGCAGACAAAAGCAGCACACATGAATTGTAACTCCATGGGGAGATAAAACATATTACCATGAAGCTGCACAGCTTTGTGCCAACCAGCACTTTCCAGGCTGCAGAGAGTAGCTGGGCTATCATATCTAAAGAGTCATAGGAGCTCTGTTTGCAGTCAAGGTCTGTCCACTGTTCCCTTACGTCAAAACCAGGATCTATCTAAACACTCTGCACTTCCGAGAAAGTGTAGCTTTGTGCCGCTGCTGAAAGGCAGCCTACTCAAATATATACCCACTAGGATGCACCTGGGATTTCAGCCTGGTACATGAGGTCACCGTACACAAGCCAAGCAGGTCTTCTGCACACAGAATGAGGTCTGGCAGGGAGCTGGGAGCTCGTGTTGCAGCTGCTGGTTAGTCTCAGGTGGGAGAACCTCTGTAGAATGGTTACATTCCTGAGCCAGAACCATTACCAAAATGCCCTTGTCAATCAAGTTCCTTAGGAAACTTTCTGCTTGCTCTGTAGATATTTTTCTTTGAAGCTCAGTGGTAAAATGATAGTAGAATAACAGGTCTAAAACTGTCTTGACAACGTTGTTACTTTTTTAAACCGCATTCCTTCCCCTCTTATTTCTCACACTAGGACGCCGTCTTCTGACCACTCTCAGGGAAGCATCAGTTGCAAATTGAAGACATAAAATTACACCAAGTGAGCTGAAATTTAAGCCTTGCCATTTCAGAGTGACGTTCAGCAGTCAATGTGCAGCCTCAACACGCAGCAGCTGCAAGGTTTCGTTACTGTCACTTACAAAAACCTTCAACTCCTTTTGGTGTGCACTGCTTTTAGCCAAAGGCACCGTTTTATCTATAAGAGCCCTTTAGAGTAGCATGACATCTGAGAGACTTCAGCAGGATATAAGTTTGCTCTGGTTCTGAGGTATGATTTGATGTCCTCAATTGTTCTGGAAATTTGAGCTGCATGATTCAGGAGACTTGCATGAGTACGGTTACTTCAGTGCTTAATGAGATTTATGTGCTTAAGTGTGATGAATGCTGCAATCACATTTCTAACGCTGGTTCAGAACGGGAGGGGGAGAAATACCAAATCAACAGGGGTTTTGGTGGAGGCAGGCTTTTGCACAGGAAGCTTGCAACACGAGCTCTTGCAAATGCCAAAATAAGGAGGAAAAAAAAAAGGCAGGGCACCGGCAGGGAACGGAGCCGGTAAGCGCCGCGGGGGGCCGGGGGCCGGGCTTCCTCCTCCCGCGAAGTGGGACTTTGTCTGGTCCGTCCCTCCTCCCTCCCCATCCCCAGCTGTGATTTGGGCCTCCGAGCAGTTTCCTCTGATCCCCAGATATTGGGCACGAGGAGGATTAGTCCTACCTGGGGTAGCGCAGGGACTCAGAGCATTAGGGGCCCATCCTAAAAGCGAGAGCATCAGAGAACATCTGGTGGCGGTTAACCCAGATGAATGCTGGCAAGGACGTGATGGGGAAAGATTTGGGGCACTGCCTGGTCCAGCAGTCGGACAGGTGGTATGAATAACAGTTTTATCAAGGAATGAGATGTGATGGTAGGGAAAAGGCTATTGGTAACAATTTTGCATGTTTATTTTTTCTTATAAAATGCTGTGGGATCATGGCAGCTCTCTACAGACAGATGACTTACATAGTGCATGTGTGTCAACTAAGGCAAAAAAGGAAGGGAAAGTATACAGATTAGAAAGAAGATCAAAGAATTGTCTTGTTATTGAGGAGTGATTGATAGCTAGCTTTACTATACTAGATGCTAGGTTTTATGCATGGTGCATACCTGGATGCTAGTCCTTTGCTGGATTGTAGGATGCTAGGATATAAGGATGTCAACTGCTCCCATTTCCTGGCTAGAGGTCAGCCCCTGAAAAGGGTTGGATTCTGCTGGGCTCATCAGTTCTTGTGACTCCTAGTGTGAGTTTTGATGGGTTGAGAGTTCAGGCCGCCTGCAACACCTTCTGCATTCTTCTAGATGTTCTCAAGGTAAAAGCCGGGATGCACAGCAAGTACTCCTAGGAAGAGATAGAATTTTGGAAAGAGAGACTGGTTTGACGCTATCCAAAATTGAAGTTAAAGTAAGCACTAGGGTTTTGGCCAGCAGAGTGTTTTGGGAGTAGATAGTAGTTTGGCCTCAGGTTAGTGGAGTGCACAAAATACCAAAGGATTTCCCATCTTTCACCTACCTGATGCTTCTTTTTGCTATCTCATTGTTTCTGACTTTTTTTTTCCAGAAAAACTGTGATTCAAGAAAGCCATCATGAAAGGTGAAGAAGTTCGGCAGAGGAAAAAAGAGGGCAGGACTAGGAATGGAGAGCGATCCAGGCACAAAGGAAGGAGCAAGGGTAAACACAGAGAGAGCCGACTTGGCAGCCAGGAGGCAGAAGATGTCTCTCTGCATGCACAGCAGAAGCTGTTGGCTGAGGAGAAAGCAGCCATGGCAAAGTCACAAGAAGAATCAGCTATCTCAATTTGCCTGCAAGTGCTCCTGCCATACCTCCTAGCTGGGCTTGGCATGGTCTTGGCAGGCATGGTTTTGGATTATGTTCAGGTAAGGGGAAGAAACTCATCAGACGTATCTGAGGGATAGATGGGGGTCTTCTTCAGAGACAAGAAACTTGCTCTGGGGACAGCACAGTAAGACAGGATTTGCAGTAGTTTCACAAGCCAACATGTCCTTCAAAGTCAGCTATTATGTACTTCTGTGCAGTTCTCAGGAGACAGCACACAGGGCTTTTTTGGCCCCTTTCCTCCTCTGGAGAAAAAAGATAATGTGGTACTGAAGAGGGACCATGAGGTATCTATGTAACATGCAGTTCTGTGCAAAGATCTCACCTTGATCCTGGACAAAGGGTGGTTGAGCTGCAGTCCCAAAAGCTGTGATGGCTGTGGTGCTTTCCTGCAGTAGATAGAGTGGTATCACTCCTGGATGTAGCTCTGGACATTCCTGCATCCTCTGCTTCATTGTGTAAGGCATCAGCCAGTGGCATCAGCCACTGTTAACACTTCATACAACCAGCTTAGCCCAGCCCAGCCTGGGCACCATGTCTTTTTCTAAGGATTCATAGCAGATCACTTTAATTCTTCTAGTTCAGTTTCTGATTTTATGACAGGCATGATGAAATCTTTTATCCTGTGGTATAGCAATACAGAGCTTTTAGGTAGTGGTGAGCAATTCATTTTAAACAGTTTAAAGCTGCAGGTAATTTCCAGATTACAAATTGCTGTGCCTTTGCATTCTGAGCAACTCTCACTGCTGTGTGCCTTTTTATTAACCCTTATTATTTGACTAGTTAAGTGTGAGGTCAGATTACCCCAACCTATCTGATACAGTGACCCTGAAACTTCTGTGCTTGCATTGACAACTGTCACAAATCTGGAGCTATGTTCCTTTGTTATCAACCTAGAGCTGATCTCTGTAAGCTAGAAGAGCTGTAAAGGCTTAAGTGTGACACAGTATCCTTAACTGACCTTAGCATGTACTCCTTACCCAGCAGAATGTGCAGTCAGATCACAAAAACATAGACAAAGCCAGAACTCAGTGACAAACTACTTTCTGTCTCCTTAGATATTTTGAGAGTCTTGAATGTTGAGTAGCCACTTCCATTTTTATTTTTTATTCTGTTTAGACCTGCTTGTTCCTATGGATCTAAATGCATGTTGCTTCCTATTGTGAGTTATTAAGGTGTGAAATAGATTGCAGGTGGGTTTATGCTGTTGGAGGAGCGCTCTTCTTTCATTGTTTCTTTTCTGGGGGTTTTGCTGGGGTTTTTTGTTGGTTTTTGTTTGCTTGTTTGTTTGTTTGTGGTTTTTTTGTTGTTTGGTTGTTTGGTTGTTTGTTTTTTTTCCTTGGCAGAACAGGGTCATTAATATGAACAGAATGTGAGGCAAACCTAATTCTTTTCTGAAACAGCTAAAGTCTGGGTTTTGGTTTTACAAATAAAGAGCTCACAGAGAGCTGACATGTTAGTGTTTAGAGTCTGGGAAATCGACCCATGCAACATCTCATAGCACAGGCCTTTGGCAATTAGCACGGAGGTTGTTTGTGCATGATCATGGGCTACTCGAACAGGTATCATCACGGACTCTCTGCTGCTAGAAACTGTCCTTCCTTTCTGAGCCAGTCCTGGCCTCTGCCCCAGATGCTGCTGTTGTTTCTGTGGGACAACAGTTGGATGCTACAAGGCTTTGGGCCCCAGGCAATTTCCATCTGCCTGCTCTCTGTTCTCTTAAATACTCTTTTCTGCTCTTTCCTAAAGAAGAGAAGAGCAAGGTTATAAACAAAAAATACACTGCTTGATCTATCAGGGAGCTCACAGAGTCAGGAGTGATAGTATTTGAACAACTGGGACATACAGTCCCTGAAAATCATCATCCTCCCAGGAGTCCAAGGCGTAGGAATAAAGTGCTGCCTGTTGCTAAAATTACCATGTTGTAAGAGTATTCACTGGTATTCTCATCTCTTAATTGCAGGGATGATAAGGTATGTATGAAACTGTGTTCTTTGTCACTTGTCATCTCTCCGTTCTGTTTTCTGTACTGTGGCAATGGACGGAGGCACTAGGTCAGGGTCAGGCAGGACTCACCAAGGAAGTCGTTTCTGCTTTGATTCCTCCAGGGCAATGCTACTTGTTGGCCAGTTTGCAAGCATGGGGATACAGTGTATCTGTGTGCAGAGAAGGGCAGCAGTGTACCTCCCCAGCCTGTGAAGTGCTCAGAGGTACAAAGATGAAGTGGTTGGTTTGTTGTTTGTTGGGGTTTTTTTTCAGCAGCTAGTTATTTTTTCCCCACTGTTGAGCAGTGCTCTCTTTTTTCTCAAACCTGATGCATCTCTTTGTGGACAAATATGGTATATCTCTGCCGGGAAAATATGAGGCATGTCTTTGCTGACAAATATGGCGTGGATCTTTAGCAGAGGCTCCTTAAATACATAATAAAATGACCCAGTGTACACACGCAGGTCACCCGAACCAATTACCTTCTCTGCATACTGATTCATTGGTTGAGAGCTTTTTATGGTCCTTGCTTAGAAACAGAGAGAGCTGAAGCGTGATAAACTCATAAACCCTGCCAGGCTGACGCTTTAGTACAGGATGTGTTGCTGCTGTGTTTTTAAATGACATTTGAGTCATTCAGACTCATTAATATTTTCTTTACATTTATGTTTCTGCCTCTCATCAATACAGTTGACTGATACAGTGGCATATGGGAGTAGGTATGCACATTATTAGACCTTGAAAATCTTT
>VYZS01073207.1:35071-51884 GCA_013400695.1 Neodrepanis coruscans
ACTCAAATAGAGGCAATTAAGTCAGCTTTTTTTTATTAGTACAGTTGTGTGATTATTAATTGTTCAGAGCCTTTCACTGTAATTATATGTAAGGCAGAGTCCCAAAAAATCATACTTCATATGCTGAAACTTCTGTTATGATGGTTTGAGACCTGCAAAATTCATTGTGAACACAAGGATTGGAGCTTATCCAAATATACTGAAGTCATATTTCCCAAAGGTGGAAACAAATTTCTACAGACCTCTGTATTTTAAATGGTTGGGGGTTTTTACATTGTCACTACGAAGCCTGTTTTTACTCCTCTTTCTTTTGAAGGTGTCAAAGATGTGTTTGGATCTTTGTTCTTAATTAAAGAGAGAAGAGAGGGGGATATGAATCTTTAAAAGAGATGTCTACCCCTGAATTTTCTCAGTTTTTAAGTTCCATGTTAACAAATTTAAACAAAATTATAGTGTGTCAAATAAGTTGACTATTTTTGTGTTGTTGGTTATTTACTCAACAGTAATTTATCTCTAACATTTTGAAGCATGCATATTTCCAGGTCACCACTGCCAGGAAATGTGCCTTTTTATATTGATGATGTTTTGTCTGTTATCTGAGCTTCTGAGGGATTACTTGCACCATGTGCTCAGGACAGGCTCAGCCCCACTTTCATTACACCTTCGTGAGAAAGAAGCTGTGAGGTCTTCCCAGCAGACAGCCACACTACTGACTTCCCACAGCTTCCAATGCACAGCCAAAGCAAAACACCAAGCTGTTACACCCTGCATATATTTCCTAACAGGCTAACAGCTGAATATATCAACATTTACTGAGTCTGTCCAACCTCCTGGATTTTCTGGTTTATAAAATCACAATGGATGTGAAAAAGGTGGGCAGGGATCTGTTTGTTTTGTCCTTTAGTGCCAGAATTCAGGATTGTCGTGGGATCCTAGACAGTGACAAGTGGAAATTAGTGAACAAAATGATCCTTCACATGACGTGTAGCTAAATTATGGAAATTTTTGCCACAGAATGGCACATGGGTTGGAGGGGGGAGATTGGATGAGCACCCGAAAGAGAAATCCTTTCACCACTGGTAAGTGTGCAGAAAAGCCCCACCAGCTCAGTTCCCTGTAACAGACAATTTTAGTCTGGAACATGCACAGAAGAATTATCCCATTTACTTGTCATATTGGTAGATTCTTGTTTTATACACCTGAGTTTGACTATTTGCAGAACTCAGGATAGGGTAGATGGACCTTTGACCTGACTCATTGCAGCCTTTCTTTTTTTCTTGTCTTCTGCTCTTAGATGTTGGGCTTGCTGATTTTACTTCATGCTGAGCTGGCCCATTCTGTGATTTCATCCTGATGTAAACCTCTCTCTCTATAGTGGGACTTTGCCAACATCCTTGAATGCATGCAGGGGAATGAATTATGTTCCAAGGCACTGTATGGTCCATAAAATAGAGAAGACACATCAATCAATAAAGTTTCTTAAGGTTTCAGATCACCTTTAATGTTGAATCTGATCCAACAGCTTTGTACAGTTCAGATTCAGACGAGCAACAACAGCCAAGATACTGGCTCAGCAGTTCAGCTTATGAGATATCTTAATTCAAAATCCTTTTTCCAGCCATGCTGGGAACATACTTAATAACAGGAAGATTTAAGAACTGCCTGTGGAGAAGAGATGCACAAAGATCCTTCCCTCCTGCCACCAGTCTTAAATGCTTAGTCTGAAGACTCGTAAGAGAAGACAGACACAACTTTTCGTTGTTAGATCGTTTTCAGATCTTCGTGTTTGTTCTTATGAGTCTGCTTAGCAATAGAGGTTCCTGTATCTAGTGTCAGAGCAAAGATGAAGAACATTCTATATTTCATTTGGCTTGTGAACCCTAATTATTTTTCATGTTGTTCTTGGCCAGTGCTAAAGGCACATTTTAATTTGTCACTTTCCAAAATCTTCTGTTGCCTCAGGAAGAAAGACCCTTCCCTGTTAGGATAGTGCTTTCTTGTGCCTGAGATGAGAAAGAACACCGCAAGCTGAAAATTCCTTCCTTCACTCCCAAAACAACAAAGTGCAACAGGGCAGCATCTGCCCCCATATGGAGAGAAGACACCTGTAGAAGAGGTGGTGAGATAAAAACCAGCTCCACTGTGGAGCAACTGAATTGAACTGATCAGCATCACAAACTGAGGTCATTGCCTTTGTTTTCTTCCAGCACTGGGATGTGTTTCGGACAATTACAGAAGTGTTTATCCTCGTTCCTGCCTTGGTTGGACTGAAGGGTAATCTTGAGATGACACTGGCATCCAGGCTCTCTACTGCTGTGAGTGTTAACAAGGTGGTGAGGGGGTGTGTGTGTGGGGAAGGGAGTGACTATCAGGAGACCTCAGAAGATTCTTCATTTATACACTGTGTATGATTTATGTCCTTTTCTGCTAAGTAGAAACTAGTGGTGTGTGAATGCTAAAATAATGTGTTTGCCCTCATTTTGTAACTGGAACACAGAATTTCCATCTGCACTTTGAAGGTGAGTTAATCCCTGGGTGGCCATTTGCTGATATTTGGGGCTCTGTGACACATGAAGGAGACAAAGACAGGGCTCCACAGCTGTCAGCTTAAGTATTGGATTGCTTTTCTGTGGGTATTGATCCTTGAGAGACCAGAGCTTCCCAGCAATCTTGCCTCAGATGGAGCAGACAGAGGCTTCTTGGAACATGCAGCAGGTCTTGCTACTCTGTATTTGATCTCTTTTATCTCTCTGATCTGTTTTGTTTACTTTGGGCTGCTTATATTACATGTCTCAGGAGAAACTGAAGCTTAACAGATCAATTTAGAGGGAACAAAGAAGGAAAATTGGTTTAATTTGTCCAGATTTTTGTCTGTGTGGGATGTAGTGGGTATGCCCAGTCTACCTTTAGCTGGGTTCCTTGCGATGCCTCTGCACCTCCAATGTGAGCCTCTGATGCCCCTGGGACACTGGGCTAGAGCATGATGGAGAATTGTCAGGAAGGAAGTACAGGGAAGACTGGGAGATGATGACCTGCACTTGCCTCTCACTGACTTTAAACTGCCTTCAGCAATCACCTGTGCCATAGAAACAGGTTTTCAGGGTGTCTCTCTTGACTCCTAGGCTAACACTGGACAGATGGATGATACTCAAAAGCAGTGGAAAATGGCCACCTGCAATTTAGCCCTTATCCAGGTGAGTCCCTTCAGCTGGGAGATTAAAAAAACCCTTTTCTCTTGCTATGCTGCAGACAATCAGCATCTGTTCCCAGCAGTGCTGAACCTATAGTTGGTAATTTTGGCAGGTATTCTCAATAGAGAATGAATTCTCCAGCAGCGCCTGGACTTTGCCTTTAACTCTGTGTGGCTTCAGAGCTTGTAGTTTAGCTGCAAAATATATCTAGACATTCATTGCCTTTGTGGTCAAATTGAAATAATAAAAACCCCTCCTTTTGCAGGGGGACCTACAGCATAATTCCTGTTTCACAACAACCCCTAGACAAAGCCTGTTTTTTACTGGCAGTGTTTGGGAATCAGCCTTGGGCAGAAGGGGAGACATGGGAGAAATGTGCCTCTTGTAGCTCTTTTCGCTGTTAAAATCCAGCAACCGACATAGAGTTTGCACACGGCAAGACTACAGGGCTTGCAGCATGTGTCTGTGTGCTTTCCCTTATCTCCTTCCTTAGCGTTCAAGAGTACTGTGTTGATGGGGAGCCCATTTTTGTGTCAACCAGGGCTATTCTTTTGCTGCTGGACTCTGTGTCCTTTGCTGAAATGTTATCTGGCCTTTGCAGGTCTCCAGAGTTTTTCTCCAAACTTTGTCAGGACTTTTTTTGGAATCTAGTGAAGCCTTACAGAGATGCTTCTTAAATATATAAGCAATCAGCATCTGTGCAAGGCTTTGCCCTCTGAGCTGTGTGGCATTGCTGCAGTCATGTGCAGCCAGGGCTGCCTGGGAGCAGATGTGGATGATTTCTGACCAGTTGTCTTTTGGTCCCTAGGTCCAGGCCACTGTGGTGGGACTGCTGGCTGCTGTTGCTGCTGTGATCCTGGGGGCTATCTCTAAGGGCTCTGTGGAGCTGAGCCAGGCTGCTGTGCTGTGTGCCAGCAGTGTGACCACGGCCTTCATAGCTGCACTGTCACTTGGTGCGTTATTTTGGTTCCTAAGATCAAACATGCAGCACTCAGATGTGGAATAACTGTCTCTTCTGCCAGGGAGGCCCAGCTGACATCCCTCTGGTCTGGCAGAGAGAGGAGGGATGCAGTGAGCATTAGTCTTGTGTCTGCTGCTTTCATCCCTTCTGCATCCTGCCTTTGCTTCTCTTCTCCTGTGTTCTGTTGTTCGCTGCTTTCTTTGCATCCATGGCAGCAATTAAAATGTCCTTCACCTGTCATGCACAAAACAGGGAATGGAGAGTCTGTTAGCAGACAGCTCCAGACCATGCTCGAGGTGGGCTTGGGTCACCCAGTATCCTGGGCAGGGTTGTGGCCAGCCCTGTGACTTGCCTCCTGGAAGCTGGGAGCTAGGCAGTCCTCTCCTCTGGCTCTTCCCCTTCAAGTGAAACTTGGTGGGATAATAGGAACTTTTCTGAGTAGCCTGAAGATCATCAGTTTTTGGGTCTGCCATGTGAGGGCAGCATGATACCCTGAATAGAGGCAACTGGCAGAGTTGGATGCAGCAAGTTTTCTAAATTAAAAGAACAAGTTAGAAAAAGTGTGTATCCTGAAGCTGGAATCAAAGAGCAACTGCAGATGCCTTTGATGAAAACATGGCATAAGGCAGTTGTTAAAAAACAGCAGCTCAGCTTTCATTACTCTTCCCTACAATCTCCCTGCTTGGTGTGATAGAGAGAGGCTTTGCTGCTGTACTGTTACTGGTTTGCAGCTGGTATTAGTTTCTTCCCTGGACATGGACACAGGCAGCTTCTGTGTGTGTGTGCATGACAGGAAACAGGGAGGGAAGCAACATGAACTACATTGTGGGGAGAGGAGTGTGGGTGCCTAGGATGACTTTTGTGGAAATGTCAGTGTTGTGTGAGGATGTGTTTCTATATAAGGGATGTTTTATCAAAGAAGCATGTGGCATTTCTTATGGGAGAGCTGATGCTCTTCTGCATGGTCAGCTCTTGTGGGGCTTTGTAGACAGGCACAGAGAAGTTGTGAGCTGGAGGGTACCATTATCTCTTGGGCTTTGTTTTCTGTGTCCTGCCAGTCACGGAAGGACTTTGAGGAGATGTCATTTGCCTTGTCTCAAGACTGTCCTTGCTAATCACACAGCAGTGGAGGTTGGCCAGGTAGGGTTTGTTCCAGGTAGCTTACCCACAGGCCTGTGAGAGATCTGATGGCTGTGAGATTCCCACATGTTCAGGGTTTGGGGGTTGTGCTCCTTAACTTACCTGGGCAAGAAAGACTTCCCTGCTCTCCAAGAATGCTGAAAGCAGCTGAATTTTCCAGGTATAGCTCAGAGGACAAGGGAAGAGAGGTGATGTGTGTCATCTCCATAGCTCCTTGACTCTGGAGCTGCTCACAGCATTAACATCTACCCAGTGCAAATTAAAGTAGCCACAAAGGCTCTGGGACTTAAAGTTTCAGTCTGATGAACGGGCTGAAAGGCTAATACAGGCTACTGTAAGGAAGCTCTTTTCTCCTTGGTGATTCAAACTTCGAGAAATTTTGGTCTAATATGGAAAATATCTTTGTGCTGTGGAATCCAGAGCAGGGGATGTCACTGGGAGGCTGCTGTATGCCTGCTGTGTGCTTATCTATGAGTGTGCTTCGTGCCTGGTCCTGCTTCAAGGCAGCAAAGATTAGGCTGCTCAGGAGGGGAGCTTCTGCATTTGGGCTGCCTGCTGGTATCTCCTTTGATCCCTGGTATTTGCGTGTGTGCCTCTGGGCCTTTGGTGCAGTTCATAAGGGCAGTCATGCCCTTCAGGTTGGTGAAAGCAAGCGGAGAAATTCCTGCGGATGTCCAATATCTAGCTGAGTGGTGCTGCTATGGGGTAATCCTGCTTCTCACTTTTCTTAGACCCCCATATCCCTTTGGGAGCCAGAACAGCAGCTCTGGGGTGAAACGCAGCAGGATGCATTCTCTGATGCCTGCTCTCTATCTTCTCTAGGTCTGGTGATGATTGGCGTGATCATCGGAGCAAGGAAAGTTGGGATCAATCCAGACAATGTCGCCACACCCATAGCAGCAAGCCTTGGAGACTTGATAACCCTTTCCCTGCTGGCGGGAATTAGCAGTACACTCTTCAAATATATAGGTACTGTGTTTACCAGGGAATTGCAGCTCAGCAAAGGAGGGACTAATCCTCGTGAAGTTATTGCAGGGTGCTTGCCTGTTTCTGGAATGTTTCAGAATGGAAGCTGCCATGTCACTGGGGTAGAAAAATGACCAAAGAGGCTTTTTCCAGGCCCTCTTTTAGTAGCAAACTGGAAGGCAGAGACTAAGAAACACAATTTTGAATCTGTCAAAGGGGTGACAAACAGGTATTGTGCACCTCTGGAACAGAAGGTTGACATATGTGACACTGACTGTTCCTGGACCTATCACTAGCGAAGCATAACTATTTTCTGTGAATCGGTAATAGCAATTACTGATTCCACAAAGTAGTTCCAGGGTTTTGGCATTTGTAAGGCATAATTGTATCTTCTCATGTGAAGAAACTTGGATGGACAAGGTATCAATTTGGAAGAAAGCAGTCTCCAGTGCTTCACGTAAGTAGGAGTTGTGGCTATGGGGTTAAGCTGTGCTACTGATTGGCAAAGACTTGGGCACCTGTTGACCCTGAAAAAGTCAAAATATGTTGC
Organism: Neodrepanis coruscans; assembly: GCA_013400695.1. Taxonomy (NCBI): domain Eukaryota; kingdom Metazoa; phylum Chordata; class Aves; order Passeriformes; family Philepittidae; genus Neodrepanis; species Neodrepanis coruscans. The sequence continues at coordinate 41,880 of VYZS01073207.1, forward strand.
AAGGCTGTAATATATGCCTGACTGTTGTTTTTAAAGTGTTAGGCTATTTACCATGAGCCTAACATAGAACAGAAATGGGAAAATAAAAAGATCTAGCAAACCTAATACCATTTGAAACTCAAACTGTAGCTTCAGACTGAGCAGAAGCAATGAGGCAGCTGTTCTCAGTTTGCATAACTCATTGCATACGTAAGCACAAGTGAGGGAAAGAGCACACACTGCAGAGAGTCCTCCTTGAGCTTCAGAGGTACATTTAAAAAAAAAAAAAAGGCTTTTTCCATTATGCCATTGTACCTACCACTGTAAATCTTGTTTGTCTTTCGGTCGCTACACTTCAGATAATATCTTCCAGAGAGCACAGGGCAGAACATGATAACCTCTATGGCTATGACCAGAGAGAATTTGTGGAGTATTCAGAGCAGTTTAAATAGCCTCTTGAGATTGAAAGTATTAGCACACAGACATCAAGTCATTTGGGAGCATGAAGTGAAGCAGGTAGGAGGAAGGCATTACTAGTGATGGTTGAATAAATTAATTTCCTTCCCCAGTGTGGAGGAAGGTACAGCCATGCTGTGAAAACTTCTGGGTCCTACCAAAATGTCTCTTTCTGTAAGTTTGAAGTACTATGTGCCACCTGATACAGCACTGTCTCCTTCTGCAGAATATTCTTTTGCTAGTGAAGATTTTCAGTTTTTTTAGCAATTGATTCTGATCCTTCTTAGTCTTGCATAATGGAGATGCAAACTGTGCCAAAGGGTTACAGCTTGTTTATGGCCTGTATGTGAGGGAATGTGGCAGAACTGGAATGTGGAGACTGAAGGCCATTCATCCTACTGGGAGTCCTTCTGTGGGCTTTGATAAGGTTTGATGGACTCCAGTGCTCTGTGTCTGCATTATTTAAGAAGAAATTAATTGCTCAAAACAAGGGATATGGGTAGGAGACCCAGTACAGCAGCTAAGTCTGTTATACAGCCCGAAGGACTCCAGCTGCTAAAGTGCACTGACACAAGAGCAACTGTTCACACCCCAGAAGTGGTTGCATTTAGCCCACTAAAGCCACTCATGAAGAGTGCACCTCTTTGTGTAAGAGCCCTTGATTCACAGAAGATGTCATCACATCAGTGCTTCTCGTCCAGGTAGCCCAAGGCCCTGGCAATGACATTTTTAAAAACGCACACTTCGAGGCTGCTTCATCTCCCAGATTACCTGTGCAGTCATCGTTACATCCCACTGCCTTTGGCCCCATCAGAGAGACCAGATGGAGAGCTTTGTAGAAGGAGCATTTTTGAATCAAAAGGGTTGGCATCAGCCCCACTGCTTGAAGGTGTTTCTCATGCTTCTGAGTCATATTTGTTTTCTTCTAGTGGTGCACATTTACTTATTTTTTAACTCCTTTTCTTCTAAACATCACTTCAAGGTCAAGCCTTTGCCAAATGGAAAAAGCAGATAATGGAAACACATGTAAGCTAGCACAAAAGAAAACCCAGATCTTAACTGACTTGTACATGCAAGAGAACATTTGTTCCTACAGAGCAGACCAGCTGTTCAGCAGTTCTTCTGGCTTGCCATCCAAAGTACCTCTTGCCTATTGTTTTAGGTGTGAGGTGTCTCCCCTAATTGTGATACAGCTTCCACCCAGGAGTTTCCCCATTGTCCTGTTGTTTGATTTGTACCCTGAAGCCAGAAATTTTTTAACATGTTGTCTTTCTTAGTTGGAAGTGGAACTGGAGACCTGTTCATCTTCAAATATAACTTGCTTTCAATCCTGCTGATTTTCGAACAGCATCATCTAGCAGGGAATTTCAGGGATTAATTATGGATTTCTGTGGTGGAATTAGGTGGTTTTGTGGGTAATACAGTTCATGTGATTTTTCTGCTAATGTAACTCAATTGGAGCGAGTCCTGCTGCCTTTTTCCTTTTTTGTGCAGTTTGATTTTGGCAACCTGTGAAGCTATGGGCATTTAATTCAAGATTTCTTTTCTTTGCCAGATGTGACATATCTTTCTCCTCTGATCTGTGCTGTCTTTATTGTCATGATCCCTCTCTGGATTGCTATTGCCAAACAAAGTCCTTCTCTTGCCGAAGTCCTGAAATCTGGATGGCAGCCGGTTATTGTTGCAATGAGCATCAGCAGGTAAACCAAAGAACAGCTCCCAAAGCCCACACGTGTATTCATACTGCAGAGAGACTCTGTGCTCATTTAGAAGACCATCAAAAGTGAAACTGGAAGGCACAGCAGAAGGGTATTTTTCCAGTGCTTCTAAGCCATTGGTGGCCCTCCAACAGGCTGTAAGGTATCAGATAAGGAGCCTACAAATGCTTGGAAAAAACAAATCGTTTTGTCTTACTCCCACATCCAGGCACATAAGGGCACAAGTCAGGGAACCAAAAACAGAGATGATGACCGTCACAGATTGTCAAGCTTCAGCTTCATTCTTGTCCAACTGTAAAAAGAAAAGATGAGTGAATGTAGAGCCAGGTAGTTCATTCCTCCTGTGCTACATGTTTCAGATCCAGCTAGGATCTGGGAGAGAATTTTAAAAATCTACTAAGGCCAGTATAGAAGTATAACAAAACTTTGAGGGAGGATGATAAAGCTTCCCTAACTACTACTAGTTTTTCTTAAAGGTGGGCATGAGGGTCTCTGTGAACTCACTTATTCTGTTAATAAAAACTGTAAGGATATCTCTTGGTGAAGACTGAGCTGTAAAAGGAGTACATGGTGAATAGTCCAGCCCTGGCAATAGGGAAGATCCAGTAACCCATCTCATTGTGCTATTTTCACAGCGTAGGAATTGCTTCAGGAAAAGATTGATCCACCTTCATTGCCTGTCCTTTTTTAACAGCATTGGTGGGCTCATCCTGGACAAAACTGTAACTGACCCAAACTTTGAAGGCATGGCAGTTTTCACACCTGTGATTAATGGTAGGTTGGGCATGGGGGGTTCTATGCTTTTATTTATACCTCTTCCTCCTCCACAATGGTTATAGTATCCAATGTGGCCCCTACACAGAGGTCAGCATTCAACTCCCTGCTCCCATCATGAGTGGAAGTAAAGCTCCTGGTCCCCTTTCTATCCCTGCTTACTCATGTCTTGAAGTATCTCTGGAGCAAAATAGAAGGCAGGGCTGAAAAATACTGGCAGAGCTGTGAGAAAGGTTAACAGCATCTGATAGTTGTCTCTGAGAGCTAAGTTGGCACTTTTCATAACATCAAACCTATTAGGATGTCACAATAAATCCATTTTCCCTTGTCTCTCTCCCTGCACTTGGTATTTTGAGCTGTGCAATCATCTGATTGTTGATAAATATGTTAAGATTATATATGTGTGTATATATTTAAAAGATTATATATATGGATTGTATATAGAGCGATTTATGTACGTATCTCCACACTTTTTGTGTGAAATATACCTCACAGTACTTTTATACACACACACACATACACACACACACTCTTCAGTACACACTGGTGGGGATCCTGTTATCACTGAGGATCCACTTATTTATTTTTTTGCTTTTATATGATTCTTGTAGGACAGGCTCATTCCAACGGAAACCCATGTTCCCAGGGTAGGCTTGGCCTCATGCCACCCTCAAAGCATGGTGTGCTCTTGCAGTGTCACAGGGTGTCACCCAGCTGTCACCTCACTGGATCTGCATAAAGACAACCACTTTGCTGACAAACCCTTGCCAGCACAGTTAGCCAAAGAATCTGATTGGGAAAGTACATCAACAGCAATTTAGTTGAACAATGATTGACCCAGACTGCTCTGTGGGGGCAGGTAACCTGTTTGGCAGAGCTAGTGGCAGAGTTACATAGTGCTCTGTGTCTTTGCACAAGTAGCTCTTCACTTTGCATGGAAATAGAGTCCTGCGAAGTGTGGCAGCACATGGTTCAGAAAGTTCCCACCTTGAGCTACAATGACACAGTCTTAGTATTTTCACTTGGATTCCCATCTGGAAAATCTCATATTTAATGATGGAACATTTTCTTCTTCAAGGAAGGGAAAACATGAGAAGCTTGCTGTGTCTGGCTCACTGTTATCTGTTCCCTGGCATTTCTACCCTGGAAATTCTAGGGTGATGGAGGTTTGCTCCATAGATCATTATCCCTCTGTTTTCTACTGGAAAATGTAGCTGCTTTTTCATGTTTGCTCATATTAATCAGTCTGGAAGGAATTAATTTCCTTTTAATTATCTAGCATATTTGGGCTCTAATTCATTCTTATGATTCCTCCTCATTTAACAAGTGTGAGATGCCTTTAGAGACACATATAATCACTCTCTGTGATGTTGTCTTTTAAACAATGATGCTTCTCTGGATGAATAAATCCAAGAAGTGGTTGTGAGCAGCATCTGCCGTTGATGGCACTGCTTTCCTCAGGTGTTTTTCACAGACTGTATCAAATCAGGTGCAATTACATCATCTTCAGAGGCCACGTGGCACTTATATCTGGTGCTGGGGAGCAAGTGAAAAGGTTTTCAGTACAGTTAGAAGTAGACTATCGCTGAAACCTTCCTGATTTTTTAGAGCTGTTCCTGTAAAGTGAATAGCTCAGCATCACCATGGTATGTGGGCTCAGATTTTCTCATTTTCTCACTGCTGTTCTCAGTGAGCTTGTGAGTGAGTGTAGATAGACTCACCTGGTCCTATGTTTTAGACTGTTGTTTCCTGCTGCATTGAAGGTGGTTTACAGGTTTTCTGTTTTGTCTTCATAGGTGTTGGAGGGAATCTGGTCGCCATCCAGGCCAGCCGAATTTCTACATTCCTGCATTTTTGGAGCATGCCTGGAGTTTTGCCATACAAGATGAGGCAGAATTGGCCCAACCCATGCACCACCTTCTTCTCATCAGGTAGACCCTGAACCCTAGGTGTTCATGTCTCAAGGCCTGTCACCACAGACAGCTCCTTTACCAAGCCTGCTTGGCAAAGGACTAGGTGGGTTTCAAAGGCAGAACTTTCCCCTTACAGGATCCCCCCCTGCTCAGATCAGAGGGAAGCATCTTTGCAGTGGGCAGCACGAAAAAAAAGGCTTGTTTACTGCTCACTGGCATGGAAAGAAAGTGGCCCTCAGGGAACACTAAAGAAAGTAATTGAAAAAGGATCTTAGATTTGATCTAACAGAAAGCCATTTTAACCATGGCCAGGTTAGAGCCATCACCTCTGAACAGAGGAGTGAATAAACCATAATCTTGCTAAAAATCAGCAATTTCTCTGTCTTTAGCATTGGATATATTTAAGCATCAGTAAAACTCGATTTGGTTCTGTTTTCTTTATAGATTGCAAATTCTTCTGATTTTCCTTGCTAGGTTGGGAGTTAGTGCTAGATCAAACTAAAAACTGGGAAAATGTGTTGCAGCAAGGCAGAGCAGAAGTTTTGGAGGCAGAGAGCAGCTGAGAGGAGTGTCTGCAATAATCATAATGGATCAGCATGGAACACACAGTCTTTGGCACATAGTTTCAGTCTTTGGCATCTAGACAAAGATGCTGGACTGATCCTGCAGATGTTTCAGATTGCTGTGTGATCTAGAAAAGGTATTAGCAATGTGGTTGGTGGGAGGGAACAGCCCCCAGTCGAAGCATTAAATAAGCAGCTGTGTCCTGTCCTCCATGCCCCTCCCCTGCCCACAGCCACTCTGCAGCTGCTGTTACCCTGTTTCTGTCTCTGTCCTCTGCAGAGGTGAATTCCAAGTCAGCCCGGGTCCTGTTCCTCCTGGTTATCCCAGGTCATCTTGTGTTCCTCTACACCATCCATCTGCTGCAGGGAGGCCACACATCTCTGTCCTTCACCTTTGTGATGTTCTATCTGACTGCTGCTTTGCTGCAGGTAAACCCCAAACTCTTAAAAATCCTCAGATAACTTAAAAAAAATTGTTCTCTGGCCTAAACAGGAGTCACAGTAAAACATCCAACAGCAGACACCATTTCCTGTCATTACAGGTGTGCTTCTACTAAGCACCATGTACTTTCTATGGGTCTAGTAACACTTCATTCAAATTGCCAGGGTCTAGTTTCCCATATGAGCATGACTGTGCTTTAGGGTGAGTGAAGGATCAGACATGAGATGAGGAACAAGTTCTCATCATGCACTGAACTGCAGTAAGAGAGCAGAGACACATTTAACAAGGAAGTACCTTCTTTTAAATTGTTCACTCCTTGAGCCTCTAAGCTCTAACTATTTCTAGACTGCCACTAGTCATCCAAGCAAGGGGCAAGTGAGAGGCAGGAAACTCCAGCCAGGAGGTTTCTCCACCCATTTTGAAAACCAGTGTCACATATTATGGTGAAGATGTAGGGAATCCATCTGGGCAGGGCCTTGTGGGTTGGGTCAAAAGTGAAGGGAAAACCCAGACCTGAGCAGTCCATTTGCAAAAGTAAAAGTTCTGGGTAGGCAATGGGTCATTTATTCAATTTGTTGTGCCTGTTCTATTTTGCTGTTTTTCCTGCCCTGTAAACTGTATCATCTCACTCAGAAATGTGTGTGGTTGTTGCCTGAACTCACAGAGGCTTTGACTTCACTTGCCCTTTTAAATCAGTGATTTATTAATTTGCAGGGTGAGGTGGCTGACTCTCACTTTGCCTTACAAGCAGCCTCATGTCTGCGGGTGAATTCCTCGTGTGTGTAAACCATCAGTTTTTCTCGACCTTTGCACAGTAGCACAGCCATAGTTGTAAGGGAAAATATTTATTCTTCTCTTTATGCATTGAGATAACTCCTCAAAGCCAAGCATGAAAATGTGCAGAATAAATGACAGTGTGAAGAGCAGCATCCCAGCAACACCATTGACCCCAAAAAATTCCCATGGAGGCCAGTGGAGAACAATACACTCAGCCTGGTTCTTTTTCCCTTCTGTTATACTTTATAAAGACAGCAGAAAGAAAAGGGGTGGGGGTGGGGGGGAGAGTTTGCATCAGCTGGAGGAAGCCCAAAGAGGAGGATCAGAGGCCTAGAAAACATGACCTCTGAGGAATGACTGAATGGACTGAGGTTAGCTTGTCTAAAGAAGAGAGGCTTGAGAAAATACGGTTAACAGCCTTTAAACTACCAAATTTCAGAATAACAGAATAACATTAACTATGCGGTCACTAGGGAGGAAATACGAAATCATAGATTGCAAATGAAAAAGGGCAGATTTATGTTAGACCTTGGGAAAAAGAAAAACAGAAAAAAAGTGCGCCATGGGACTGATTGCTTAGAGTGTGGCATCTCCGTCTCTGAGGGTTGATTAGCATAGGTTAAACAAATTTGCCATCAGGAAAAATGTGGGCACATTTGATCCTGAATCGAGGCAGAGGAACGATCTATGTAAAACTCTTGAGTTCCCACCAGCTTCAGTTTCTGTGATTCTGTTATTTAATTCCCCCCATCTTTCCTTCTCTCTTTCCCCCAGCCCAGCTTTAAGTTTTCACCTTTAGAAATGCCACCTCTGGCTTTGGTTCCTGATGTGCTGTGATCTCCCATGGAGGGACCACAGATGCGGAGTGCAAACTCTCTCTCCCTTCTTAATTCAATTAACAAGACAGTCTTTAATCTTTAACTGAAGTATTTTTTCTTCCATCTGTTTATCAAAATTGGGAATGAAATAGAAATTAAAAGAAATCACAACAAAGATTTTTAAACTGTTGAGACCAAAAAGAAGGAAAATATTTTATTTTTTTTAACATGTCAGTGCTGCTTGGGATAACTTTCATGTAAAAACTGCCTCAAACTCCAGTTGCCCACTGAGAAAAACAAAGTAGGCATGATCCGAATTTCTAATGGAAAAAAGAAAGATGAAGAGAAAAAATATCTGGCTATAAAGTTATCCTTTGGGCTTGACTGCATATTCACAGCAGCTCTGAATCTGGTGGAGTGAATGGGAGTACTCCCATTTGAAGTGTGGAAAGTAGGAATTGTATCTTTGGGAGACGCTTTTGGTGTGGCCATACTCTTGTTTTGGGAAGGTGATGCTGGTGAACAGGTCATGTTGGGTCTCCACACTTGTGGCAGGATGGGGCAGTGGCACCATGGGTGATGCCAAGCAATGCAGCACCAAAGGGTGGGAACCAGATGCACTCACTGCAGTGCAGCTCCATCCTGCAAAGAAACAGCTGTTCTCTGGGAAAGGTGTGAACTTCCAGTGATCCTTTCTAGCTCTGGTACCTTGGCCATGGCCATATCACTTTGGCTGTGAGTTGAGGGAGAGATGTGCATTACCTTCTTGCTACCTCACAGCAAAGCCTGTCTTGCCTCTTCTCAGGTGGGAATCCTGCTCTACGTGGCTGACCTAATTGTGCGCCTAATGTGGAGGAAGGCTCTGGATCCAGATAATTTCTCCATCCCCTACCTCACTGCCCTGGGGGATCTCCTGGGCACTGGATTCCTGGCCGTGTGCTTCCGCCTAGTTTGGCTTGTCCATGGTGCAGACATGAACGTGGGGAACTGAGAGACCATGTGCTGCTCCACATCACTTATGAGACACGGTGCTTTCCTCTGGGACAATGGGGTACTTGGCAGTGAGTGCTGGGTCATCCGGCTGGATTGGGCCTCCCCTGCTACCCCAACACCTCCTCTCCCCTCCCCACTGTGCCTTACAGCTAGGCTCGTCTGTCTTGAGGAATCAGCACCCACAGCACCCTTGCAAGGGAGCCAAGCTGATTTTAAGAAGCACCCTCTTCACACCTGCACCCAGCAAACAAAGATGCTGAGGAGCACTTGGGCCATTGGTAATGAACGAGCATTTTGGTTGTTGGTTTCCGTCCCCAGCACCAAGACAAGCTTGAGGCTGCTCCAAAGCCTGCTGAGGTCACTGCATCTCATTCTGCAAGTGGATGTTGAAACCCCTCCATCGGACTCTGACTTTCCATCAAGGGAAATTCTTTATTCACCTCCCTTCACTCCAGCTGAATCCATGGAGGAGGGGAAAAATTAGGTCTTTAAACTCTGTCTCCTCTCCATCGCTCAGACGCTCAGGATCTGAGGCAGAGCTTCTGGCTTATGCCCAGCAGGAGGTTATCTAGGGATACCACCTACCTGCCCTGGCAGCGTTGCTGTAATCTGACTAACAAGCTGGTTTGATTGCATTTTGGGGGTAGGAAGGTTTGTTTTTACGGTTTATGAAATGTCCAGTAGTTAAAATGTTTATAGAAACAAACACAAAAATAAAGTGGGTAAAGAAAAAGTAATGCTGTGGATTTGAGGTTTTTTTTTCTTGACATGACTCTGCCTCTAGTTCTAACTTGTCAGGTAGAACTTCTTACTTCTTTCTCATTCATTTGGGGTTGAACAATGCAATTTTAATAGGGCTTCTGGAAAATCAGTGTTTCCTAGCCAAAAGCAGCCTTTTGCTGCCCAAATAGTTCAGGTTAGAATTAAAGCCCCCTTCCACAGTCATCATCCACTCATTAGTAATTGCTTTGGGATGAGGCTTGTGTTGTGCTGAGTGATGATTTAGTACAAGGATGTGGCCAATGACTCCTTAGGTCCTCTCTTCAGGGTGGCTCTGGTGCTACCAGGGACATGCAAGGGAGGCTTGTGAGGCTGAAAGTAGCCAATTTTCACCTAATTTGAAAGAGCAATAGGATCCTTCAGATAATAAGTTGCTAGAGAATTGAGGACATGGATTAAACCTTTGAAAAAATGTCACTAGGCCTCAAATTGAATAATAATCTGCCTTCTCCTTGTTGGAGAAGGGAAAGGGGGGGGAGGTCAAATCCCCCAGCCTGCTGGCAGACAGATGCTTTGTTTAAGGACCTGCCATCTCTGAAACACTTAAATTTGAGTGTTGGGTGACTGCTGGCCTTGGGTGTTTCTTTGCTCCCAGTTCTACTCTGATATCCCAGAGTTGTTGCAAAACTGAGGTCCCTGCATGGGAACAACACATGGCTGAAGGTTCCTAACAGCAGAAGCTGTGCAGCTCTGGGCCGCCAGGTATGGGGAAAAGCACTCCTCGAAAAAAAAGAAGAAAAAAAAAAGCTGTCAGTTCCCCCTTATCCAAGCTTCCTCTTTCTTTTTTTTTTT
>VYZS01073220.1:190-14619 GCA_013400695.1 Neodrepanis coruscans
TGAAGATGCTTTAAAAACATTATTGAGATTTGTATTTTCTTTGGTTTAAGTGTGTAGATAAATCCATCTGTGTACATGCATAAACTGTGACCATAATTTTTTGTACCTGCATTAAACTCATTTTTGTTCAAAGATGCTTTTCTTGGACACCACCATTTGTTTATATCATGTGTTCAGTATATACACTCTGGAAAACAGGAAACCTGATTTCTTCTCTAGGTGAAAATTAGCATCACCTAACACTTGCCAGAAATATGTTAAATTGACCTAAAGTAGCAAGTGGGTTGTAACATTTTTAAGTAATGATTTTTACTTCAAAATACATTGCATTTTCTTTAAGCTACTCTCTGATACCTGTTGGTATTCTCAGATAGTTGCAGTATTAAGCAACTTTAATCAGAAGCAAAAAGATACTTGTGTGTGGGATAATTCTCCATGTTTCTTAAGGATTCTTCAGTATGTTGAGTATTACCCTAAACTAAGGCTGCAACTTCTAGGGCTGAAAAAGGTTACAAATCTAGATCTGAAAGTTGTTTTATTTTGTTTTGCTTTTCCTCAGGCATTAAATTATTATATGATACAATTGGAAGTCCTTCAAGATGTATCACTTTGATTCAATAAATACTAAAGTACATGTGTAATGCAAGTCTGCAACTACCTTACAGCTGCCTGAAGTTATACATGAGTTTGGGAGCTTTGTTGGATCAAAGTTTGTGCATTCATTGCTGATAATTGTATTCCAGTAACATTCCTTCAGTTGACTATAACTTGGATTTGGACTTGACTTTTAAGACTCTCTTCTCTAACCCAGCTATGTTTCACTGTAAAGGTCATGTAAGCTCTAATTTCAAAGAGTTGCCACTTGGTAGACACCTTTCACAGAAAGATACTGAAAGTAGGTTGAAAGTGGTCATATCTGTGGGGAAAGGTCACTGGTACTTTGGTTATTTAGCCATATTCATTAAAATTATATAAATTGTATAGTTTGGATAATTTATAACATTAAACTTTGTGATTTTAATATCACATTGAAGGTTCAGCTGTACTCATTTCTTTTACTGTTTAACACCAGTGCTATGGACAAAAGACCCAAAAGGGGTGGTAGTGTTACTATTTTCTTAATTTATTTGGTACTGTATAACACCTTTCTGATTAAATGCAGTGTTTGCATTTTGGGACTCTTAATTTGTAAAAGCTGTTACAGGTTCAGCAAGAAAGGAAATTTGTGCTTCCTTGTTGAATGTTAAATTATTTTACTTTGCATTTTATATAAGAGTACAAATTAAAACTGAGCCATCAAACTGCAATAAATCTACAGTAGTGTTTCATTTTAAAAACCTTTTTGTACTGTACATAGATTTGTTCAATAAAACATTGTCTTTGTTGTTGATAGAAATTGATCTTGTCTTTTGGAGAATCACTCTGAAAATACTGCTGCAATGTTCATAGCTACTGTGTTAGGTTTGGTGTATGATGGTTGCATGGCACCTCTAAAAATGCCAGGGCTCGATGTACCAGGTGTGTGGATGTTTGGATTCGAATAAACTAAAGTTCAAAATGGGGGGTTGAGGGAGGGCCAGTTAACTGCCAAAGCAATTTCCTAGAGCTCAAAAGCCAAACCTGGGACTACAGACAAGTCTGGATGCAGCTGTTTTAAGATACCTCTGGTTGTTGGTCTTCCTTCACCCTAAAACTGTTCTTCGGTGACTTTGCATTACAAATACAAAATACTGGTCTAAACCGCTTGGGAAGATTGGTTGGTACTAATATATAGAGCTGAGCCTCAGTTACTGCATTTTATGAGCTTATGGTTGTTTCTGATAACGCTGCTAACAGAGATAGTAACCTCTGGTGTGATACACTTGTTTTTCATTGCTTTTTTTAGTCCCTTTGGTTGAATGCTGTGGTGCAGAGATAAAGACAGTGTAGTTGCTTTTTTCTTCTGCTTCTAAAAGTTTGATGCTGTAATCTGAAAATGATGGTTTATTTAAAATTATTTTTCACAGTCCTGTAAATTCTTAATGTTCTTTGATTTCAGATGTTGACTATCTTTTGCAGAATTTTGGATGGGGATTTTTTTTGTGTATGTGTAACTTCAAATTGACCTTTATTTTCTACTTTGCGTTATTTTGACAAGTCCTAAGAAAGTTACCAAGTATGGGCATAAGGATAAGGATTCTTAGGTACTATGCCATATACATTTTGGCAGGCAAAAATATTTATTGAAATGGCAGCACATGCATAAGCCACTTGATAAATTCATTGCTAAGTATGTTAACATAAATGTAAACTTCTATGCCTTGTCTGTCTTAATTCCTTTGACAGGCTACCATTTCTGGCAGAGGTAACAATTTCTCAGTAGAACTGTACCCCAAGAATTGGCCCAATGCAGCGTTTTAAGTTTTCTGTGGCCCTTCCTTTAGTGTGGCTGGTAAATGGGGCAGGAAAACTTGAGTGTCCAGTGTTAAACAGCTGGATTGTGAGGACTAAATACTAATCTTTGAGAGACTGAAGTGCCTGGATCAAGAAAGCACGTAACAATTAGACCTCGAACGACCGAAGAAGTGCTCAAGGGTGCTTGAAATACTCCACATAAGTTTAAGACAAATGCCAACTTTGAGGGTCTTGAGTATGCAGATAATTTTGTAGATACAATCAGTATGTTGGAAGTTGAAAAATCATTGGTATTTTTAGAATTATGTAATAAAAAATACCAGTTGTGGCAGATAGGAAGTATAAAGTATATTCATATGATTTTTAAGTGTATATACAAATATATACATAAATATAAAGGTTATGAAATGTAATTCAGTGGGAGTGCAGTGAAACTGAATATGCATCATATGGTTACTACCTGCTATTGTCTTATTTTTATAATACATTCCAGGCCATACATGTCACCTTTGGCTATCAGGATAACTGCTAACTTGCAGAAAAACTTAGTGTAGCATTGCAGTGGTAAAGTCAGTTAATGGAGTGGCCAGTGTCATTTAAGTATGTAAATATCCTTACATTATTATACTTCATGACTCTGCCCACTATAAAACAGCTACTTCCACAAATGACACTAATATGTGCACCTGTTTGCTTGTATTGTAATTTCTTATTTTGCTTAATGTTCGAAGGAAGAGTGGTGGTTTGACCTTGACCGGACACCATGTGACCCCCCCAAACCTCTCTATCAGGCCCCTGCTCAAATGAACAGGGGAGAGAAACTATAAAAGGCTCGTGGGTCAAGGTAAGTGCAGGAAGAGGTCCCTCACCAGTTACCATCACATGCAGAACAGACTCGATTTGGGGAGATTAATTGAATTTATTAGCCATGAAACCAATTTTCACAGTTCTCTATTTCCTCCTGCTAGTGGTTCAGGGGAACAGGAGACTGTGGTCAATTCATCACAGGTTTCTGCTCCTCCTTCCTCAGGGTGAGGACTCCTCACACTTCCCATCTCAGCATGAGGCCTCTCCCACAGGAGAGCCCTCCACAAATTCTCCAACACGAGTCTTTTCCCTTGGGCTGCAGTTCTTGAACTGTTACAGTGTCCCTTTCCATAGGTGAACTGACTGCTCCAGTGTGGGTCCCCTACAGGGTCACAAGTCCTATGAGGAGCCTGTTCCAGCACAGGGTTCTCACATGGTCACAGCCTCCTTTGGGCACTCGGTGCTCTGGTGTGGGCTCCTCCTGGGGCTGCAAGTGGATCTCTGCTGCACCATGGACCTCCATGGGCTGCAGGGGCACAGCTGCCTCACCAGAGGCTGCAGGTGAATCTCTGCTCCAGTGCCTGGAGCACCTCCTGCCCTTGGTTTTTTTAAGGGCTGTTCCTCATATATTTTCACTCCACTCCTCTCTGGCCACAGTTACTTCACGCACTAACAGAAATAAGAGGGTAGTTAACATTTTTTGGGATATATTTTGGAGTAAATAAAAATCTGAACTGGGAAGAGGATCCCTTGTGCCTCCTTGAATTATGACAGCAGTTAAATGTTACAAGAATTGTATTCACTTTTGGTTTATACAGGTTAATAATTTTCCTGTTTCTTCCCGTTTAGGAATGCCTGTTTATATTCCTGCTGAATGCTGAAGTCAATTAAAAGTGTAAAAACTCTATGGGGAATTCTGAGTTATGAGAGAGAAAAAAAATTTAAACGTACTTCTGAGATTATTCCCTTTCTCCCACCACGACCTGTGCAAGGGGAAGCACTTGGAAGGTGTATATATTAACCTGCTGAAAAGGGCTGGCCTTGGTTTAAAACAAGGAAAGGGGGTGGGGGAAGGCATATTGAAAAGTTCTGCATATTGAAAAGTCTCTCCAATCTCCTTGATGATAATGCACTTTTCCTAAGGTTTAATGGGAATGTAACCCTTTGGAGGCAATCTGCCTCTCCCTTCTCCCCCCAACACCTATTACTTATTGAAAACACAGAAAACATTTCAATCTAATTTTAAAAATGGTGTCTGGATGTTTTTTTCCCCCTGCTCTGAATTCTTGAAGATTTGGCTAGATATTACTACCTTGAAGGCTGCAAATTGAAGGTTTGTTGAAATACAAGCAAAATGAAGAAAAGGTAATTTATATTTCTCAGATGCATTTTCTAATTTTTAGTTTACAGCATTAGTACTAATAAATCCAAAATTTCAAGATCTTGAGGGTAGGCATTCATTAACTACAGATCTGAACAGAATCTACCATAACGAATGTTCAGTGATTTGGGCTAAAGCATGATCAGTAATTTTTACTCAAGTCTGCAAGTGACAGTTTGTGTGTCTTTACAGAATGTAGGAGACTTCCTCTTTTTGAACTTGCAAGCAGCTTTAGCACCAAAATGTGGCCTCATTACACACCCATATTAAAGCATAGGGTGGATGAGAGTGCTTGCTTTTTCTGCAACACTGAGGTCAAAGCAATTGATGCACCTTTATTTTTGTTGGCACATAGCTTATATTAGCTCAACTGAAGCTTCTCTTGTCTTCTCTGTTTTGTTCATCTTTCCTCCTTGTCTTTTTCTCTCACTCAGAAAATGACCATCACTGATTTTTCTGCCTTTGACAGAGAAAATACTGCCATTATTTTCTGGAGCAGTACAGACAGGAGCAATACAAGGCTGAGGCCTATATGTGGTAAAAAAAAAACGGCTGTGGCTTTTAGAACTTCATGTCCTTAGCCAGGTGCTGTGTTGGCAGATTTCCCACTCCTGGGAAAATGCCATTTGCTTGGCATTAGTTTTGAAGACATCCAACAGCTCCGTCGTTCAGTTGATGACTTTCTCGAAGCCCCAGGGGATGCACCTCAGATACTCAAAGATGAGTTGATCCAGTGACCAAGCTGTGATGTTACCTCAGCTTGAGACCTATCAGTTGACTTCCAAAGGCCATTTCCATTGAGGGCATCTGCCTGGGCTGCAGCAGGAGCACTGAACAATTCCTGAGGATCTGACAGTAGCTGCTGCACACAGCTGGATCCTGATGGAAGCCTTGTTTGTAGAAGTCTTCCAACTCCAGGATATGACTGAGTGTGTGGGCTCTGCATCAACGATGGAAAACTGTCACTAAAGTAAACACTTGGGGGAGGTTCGCTTTCTGTTTGCCTTGCCTGTGAGGCAGGGCTGTCTGTTTGCCCAGAGCCCAGAGTCTGTTTCCCCCTAGGGCAGACAGGGTCAGTGATAGTTCCTGGCAATGCTTCACTGGCCGAAGCCGGTGGGGGCGGGGAGAGTAAAATTAGAAATCACAGAATACAAGTTAGAACGGACCCACAAGGATCAAGTCCAACTCCTAGCCTGCCCAGGAGCACCCCCAAGAATCACATCATGTGCCTGACAGAGTCATCTAAAGGCTTCTTGAACTCTGTCAGGCTCTGTGCTGTCCCCACTGTCCTGGGGAGCCAGTTCCAGTGCCCAACCACCCTCTGGGGGAAGAACCTTTTCCTGATATCCAACCTCAACCTCCCCTGACACAACTTTATGTCACTCCCTTAGGTCCTGAAACTGGACACCAGAGAAGAGATTAGTGCCTGCCCCTCTGTTTCCTGGGATGAGGAAGTTGAAACTTCAGTGAGGTCTCTCCTGTCTCCTCCAGCTGAACACAAGTGACCTCAGCAGCTGCTCATACCGCTTCCTCTACAGCCCTTTCACCATCTTCATGGCCTTCCTTTGGACGCTCTCAAATAGCTGATTATCTTCCTTATATTGCAGGGCCCCAAACCGCCACAATATTCAAGGTGAGGCCACTACGGTGCAGAGCAGAGGGGGACAATCCCCTCCCTCGACCGGCTGACGATGCTTTTCCTGATGCCCCCCAGTTCACGGTTGGCCCTTCCGGCTGCCAGGGCACTGCTGACTCACATTCAACCTGCCCTTGACCAGGGTCCCCAGGTCATCACTGCTTTCCAGCATCTTGCTCTCCAGAGACAACTTCACGATCTGATGGAAGGGAAGGGTGGTACTGAATTATAAACTCTTGGCACACACGGTATAAAACGTCCACATGTAAGTTCCCTTCCCTGTGCCTGTTCCCCCGCCCGCTCCCGGACGGAACCTCGGCGCCAGCCCCTGTTTTCCACCCGGCTCCGCGCGCTGCACCAAGATCCGTGGCCGCTGGGATGGCGCAGCCCGGGCTGAGCGAGCGGGAGCGGGCCGGGTGCCGGGAGCTGCTGGAGCTGCTGGAGACCGAGGAGCTGATGGCGCTCACCGACACCGTCACCAACCGCCTGGTGCACCCGGAGAGCCGCCAAGGTGCGCGGGCAGCGCCGGGCTCGGCCCGGGGCCCGCCCCACCCCCAGGGCCCTGCCGGGACTGCCCGGGGAGAGCCCGGTCCGTGTGCCGGGACTGCCCGGGGAGAGCCCGGTCCGTGGGCTGTGACAGCCGGGGGGGTCTGGGCGGTTCTCCGGGGGTCGCTGCTGGGATCCTTGTCCTGCGCAGGGAACAGCAACGGGATTGCGCTGCTGCGGGTCTGGGGTGGGAGGGCTGCGGCCAAGGGCTGGGGTTTTATCTCTCAAGCGCTTCTTTTTCTCTCTGAGCCCCCCCGCCCCTCCGGGCAGCTCCGTGCACAGCTGTGCTCCCTCGGATCTGTTGAGAGCTCAGCGGCCGCTCGCTACTGGTGTTATTGACATTCGCCTTCGGGTTTGGAAAGGGTGAAACACAGATCTAATGTTGAATTTACTTATTCTCAGAGCAGAACGCTTTGTTTGTGACCGGCCTCCATCGCGTTGTTGGGATTTGTTTGATAAAACTTAGTTTTGTGTGCGAGTTACGTCAGACATCTCAGTATGTTGCCCTGAAATATACTCACCCCAAAACCTTGAGTATGTTTCGTGTGATGTAACTCAGACCTGTAAGGTTTGCCAAACACGTTTCTTTAAAAGGGCTGTTACCTGTCGGTTTTTTCCTTGCTTTATCTACTTTTTGCAGTGGTTGTAGATTACATTAAAAGATTTTTTTTTTTTTACTTTAGCTATTAGCTTATTTTTGTTTAGATTTAGGTTTTTTACAGGTCGCGTTGTTAAGTACCAGCCTCAGTGCGAGTGAGAACTGTCTGCTGCAACTACTTTAAAAGTGAATTTGTGTTTGTTGTGTTTCCTGATTTTACCACTGAGCCTTGTAGTTGAATTTTCTAATGTTGCATTTCATCACGCTGTCATTGTGCTGTGTTGCAATGTGCTTTCTTATGAACCTGGGAGTTGTAATTATGTTGGTGAGGAAATAAAACAGATTTAATTCAATTTCCATCAGTCTTGAGGAGCCTTGGTGGAACCTTGCTTTCACGAACTGCTGTGCATTGTCTGCAACACTTTAAACTTCTGGTACTAGAACTCCTGTTCAGGGAACTGCACAAGGAATCAGAGATTACCTCAGTTACTTCTCTGTCTGCATTTCTGTCAATTTTCTATTTGCAGGAAGTGTTTGAAAACTTGCATTTTTTTCAAAATAACAGTGTGTTCTTTGACCAAATCATGTGAACTACCCATTGATGCAGGAAGTAAGATTCATGTTCTGTGTTAAGAGGGATCATAAAAGATTTGTCTGGTTCTTCTTTTCCTGTGTAATCTTGCTTCCAAGAAGACAGGTGGATGGCTCCTTTTGAAATATCCCAGAGCTTTTCAAATGAAACCGTGATCAGCCTTTGCTAAGTGCTATATGGTGACATGGGCAGGAATCTTGGAATGATTTCATGTTCAATGAATTTATGTTAAGGCTGGCTGTATCTGAGGAAAGATAGATGAAGTGCATTGTGTACAAAAATTGTTATGCTTCTTGAAGCACTTGAAGTTTTTAAACAGCTTAAGAATAATTGAAGAATATTAGTCATTTGATCTGGAAGAAAAAGTTGCATCCTTTTCATCAGTCTTACATAATACTGAGTTCCAAGCAGTTATGGAGACTGGAATTGGATTACAGGGTAGCAAAGTCCTCAGTGAAAACAACACTGTTTTCCAAACATGATTGCAAATCTTTGGGTATCTTCTATTAGGCCAGATTTCAGTTTGCAGACGAATTTTTCAGTCTCTGTATTTCATTTAGCCTTGTCTTGTACTGTGTTTGGAGGTGCTGGTCAGGAGTTTAAGAAATAATAGGGTTTTAATTGTGAGAGAATCAGCTGCTAACTTAAATTTCTTCACTTGCAGAAGCCATTCATGCCATTTTGGTTTACAGCCAAAATGCAGAGGAACTTCTGAGACGCAGAAAAGTCTATCGAGAGATAATTTTTAAGTATTTGGCAGCACAAGGAATTCCAGCACCTCCTTCCTCCGAGAAACATCTGCTCATTGACCGTGTGAGGCAGTACTGGAGTGGGCAGCTCACAGCGTGTGCCTCAGAGCCAGGCCAGAGGAAACCACATGCACAGGTGAGTGCTGCTTTCTGAAAAACCTGAGTGTGCAGGGTAGTGTAAGTGTTGTAATGCACATCCAAAATGTGGCTCTTCACCTGTGTTTAGGAAGATACCAAATCTTTTTAACTCTCTTGGCTGGTTTAGTTTTGGTTGTTATTTTTTCGTGTCCTGGTGGTTTTTTAAATTACATCATTTAAAGGTGTCTGTGCCAGTGTATCACTTGTAGAGCACAGTCTGCTGCTCTGTTTTACACAGTATATTAGTGCATTTAGTCTCTAATGTGTAGGGTCTTCTCCATGATTTTAATTTTTAAATTTTACTGTAAGCTGAAGTAGAGGGTGTTCACAACTCATATGGTGGATTCAAGGATAGCTGAAAACAGAGTGAATTGCACAGAAGCTCTGTGGAGGCCCTTGTCATTTTCTAGTGTGGTTGATCTTAAGCTTTTGTTGCATATCCTGGATTTCCAGTCATCTTCCAGCCACACCATGCACTAGTGGTGCCCTTGGTAGGGCTCATCCCAGAGCAGAGCAAAGACATGGTGTCCATAGTAGATCATAGGGCAAGAACATCTGACAGATTGTGGTCTAAAATCTTGTGGGGCAGGGAGGGAATGGAGAGAAAAGTGCCCTTTTTTAAGTGGGTTTGTTCTACCGGTAGAGACAGTGCAATGAAAGTAGCACTCTCCTTAAGCTGTTTTCCTTCTCCCTCCTGCAGTTAACAGTGTAGAATGGATTTTAGCAAATTTATGTATCATTGAGATGTAAAGTTTGTAGCAGTGCCACGTCTGTGTAATTTATTTTCCCTTAATATTTATAACACTTAATACAGTGCAACTAAATGTGTTTTGGCAATTACTTGTTATTTTGAAGTTTGAAACTTTGACATTTAACAAATTCTGGTGGTGTAATGAACTTCCAGTGTTTTATTTGTCTTGGGTGTTTGCCATGTAGTTCTAATTGGCACCTTGCTGTACTTGAGAGCCCTCATGGGCAACAGCCCCACCGTCTGGACTGTTAGAGCTCAGTCACTGTTAATAACCTGTGGCACTGAGCAGTGAAAGTCTCTAAAGTACTTAAAACACATTCACAAAGGATGAGACAGTGAGCTGATTTTTTTATCATCTTTCTTTGTTTTCTCTTAATTCTTGAGGCCCTCACCACTTTGAGGAAATGGGAAATGTGAACCTGTGTATCACAATTAGAAATTAATTACAGTTGATGATGAACCAAATAGAGCGTTTCTATATAGAAGTCTCCAAACTTTTTATGCTTAATTACTTAATACTTAAAGCACACTTAATTTAATACTTACTAGACTTTGGTGGTAATGAGCTTGACATTCAATTTACATTTAAAAAAAGTATCATCAAGTCACAAGTAGCAGGAAGCCCTACAAAGTAATTGTCCCTTTAGTTCCAAAAAACACATCACCTTACACTTGGAGGTCATGTGTCTTTATGTTGGAAAGTTTGGATCATTTTTCTTAAGTAAAATATCTTGCCTATTGTCAGAGAAAGCAGAGGATTTTGTGACAGTCTGAAGGAAGGATTTTTTGGCAGGGTGAATGGAGTTGTCTTTATTTGTGAAAATCCCTGTGGCCCCCCTCCTATCCCAATGTCATATTGGCTCAGTTTTTGAAGTGATCGTTTGTACAAGTGGAAAGGTAACTGAGATTCCTCAAGACTTTTGTCTGTTTTGGAGGAGCAAATGTAACATAAATTACATTTTTCTTCAACCTGTCCTGATTCTCTGGATAAGATAATCATGTCTGTAAAAATAAATGACATTTTACTTTGGTGTTTTTCATCTGGTGCTCTGTCTCAGAACACTTGAATGTTGTTAAGAATAAGTATGTTCATGATTTTATGTTGTTCTAAGTGCTAATCTCACATGTTAAGGCTAACCAGTTGTAAGAAAAATATTTGTTTCATTGCAGAGTCATGGAGAGGGACAAAAGTCACCACAAGATAACATGGATGGTTTAGGAGGAGAATTCTGTCAGTGGTACTTTGAACTCCTGAATTCTCAACATCCTTTGGGAATAAAATCTGAAGAAACATGGGGACCACAGCATTTTTGGGAGGATGCCAAAATGAAGTTCTGTTACAACACTGTGGAAAAAAACATGGAACAGTATGTTGGTGCAGATATGGTGAGCCTTCGTCTGCTCTCCTTGGTTAGAGAAGAATGTCTTCTATTCAACCCTAACTTGCACAGCAGTGGACTCAAGTGTGCCATGTCTCCACATGGGTTAGTACTGGTAGCAGTGGCTGGCACAGTGCATAGAGACAACACTTGTTTGGGCATCTTTGAACAAATTTTTGGACTCATTAGCTGTCCTGTCAGGAATAATACCTGGAAGATAAAACTTGTGAATCTTAAAATCGTTGGCCAGAATGCTCTGGAGCCTGGGGTGCAAATTGAAAAACCCTCCATAAAATATGAGTCAAACCAACTACGAGAATTCTATGATGGGAAAGAACTGACTGTGTTTGAACCTCAAAAATTCTGAGCAATTTTTTCACAGCTGGGTGAGGGGTGGATGGTTGGATCCATGCAATGTTTCTTTCCTGAGTAAGGTTTTCTGAATGGCAAACTGAGATAGAGAATCTAAAGTATTAACTCAGGTGGTACTTGTGGGCACCTTTCCAAGACCTAACAGATATTTCAGAGTATATTGTTAGGTTTTTGCACTGTAGTTAGAGCGGAGTTAGTTTGGTTATTCTTGTTACAAAACATGGTTACATTTCAATATGGGTTGGCAGCATGTAAGGAGCTTGATGACTTGGGGTTCACAAACTGCAGGTTGCTTCTTTTCTGGACACCAGTTCAAACTGTTACCTGGTAACTGTTAGCAAGAGGTCATTGCATCTGAGTTTTGGAATTTGGGATGGTCAAGTGTCAAAATGGACATCTAAATCCCAAGAAAACCATCTGCTGCTTTAGGAGCCTTTGGAGAGGGTGAACAAAATTCTGTGAATGAAGGCAGCTGCCATTTGTGTTCTACATGTGGTTTAATGGGACATCGCAGGGAACTTTGCATTGTTGAAGTCTTTTTTTTTTTCCCTTTGGATGAATAGATTCCTTTCCTTTTATCTTATGATTCCAACTTTGTAATGAGTGCAGACCAACTGTTGTTCTGTCTGTGTCCCAAGCAGACAAGTTTGAGATGGTTGCCCAGGCATCCATTTCTAGCACTGACTTGCTTGGATCAAGTTTTAATTTCATCACTTGCAGCAGCACTGTATGAACCAAATGCTTCGATAGTTATTTTGTATATAATTTTAACAGAGTTCTTACTATAATAGTTGTGATTTTTGTATGTTTCCTCAAAATAAGTATTTTTCGTACTCTGAGCTGCTTTATTACATTAACACTGGGTGGTTACAAAGATAGGTCATACTAGAAAAAGTATCCAAATACTACTTAATGGAAATTATTGCCATTGTAGAACTTGATTTTTTTATTTTTACTTTATTTATAAAGAATCAGAGGTTAAATGAAGTGGAAATGTTTTTTTTCTGCAGATTGTTTGTATTATTTGAGCTTTAATTTTATAGCTTTATCAATTCAAGTTGTGAAACGGGAAACATTTGCCAAAATATGTCAAAACCTAAGGAACCATTCCCATGTCTGTTAAAGAGGACAAATGGTAAAGTATGGGTGGGTGAGGGGAAACAAGAAGATTCATCTATGCACAGAATTGATTTTTATCAACAGTTTGGATCTTGGTTTCTCCTTAAAACTTTCTAAAATATTTTCTTTTCTAAGCCAAAGTTCAAATAATGTGTTAGAATGTTCTTTCCCAATAAACAGCTGAGTTGTGGCTTCTTCAGCTACTGATGTATAATAATTACATATTGACCAAAATTTAAAATTCGTAAGATGTTTCCTTGTATTCCTACATTCCTACCATTCCCTACAGGTGAGGTCAAAAGCCTACCTAAAGGCCTAAATGGGTACCTTTTCAACATTTAGTATGACAGTCTGTAATTCAACTGTATGTTTTGTTGTTTTCAGCACTGTAATTTGTAACTGTTACTTTAGTCCGTATGTTAAATATAAATGTGACTAAGGGCATGGTTTTCATTACTGCCTTAAACTGATGTGGTGCTGATGTGGTCCCCTTCCTCCCCTCAGCTACATGCCCTTCCTGCCTTCTGGTATCGTTGATCTTGTGTAATTAGTGCATAAATGCTTTTGCTAACTCTGAACAAGAGGGGATTGGGCCTGATCCTGATGAAAACATAACTCATTGTCAGAAATCCTTTAGGCTCATCAGCTCTGTAAGAAGACTGGCCCCACACATCCTAGTGTCAGCTGGAGGAACAGAGGTGACAAATGGCTTTTTTGGTGACAGCCTGATTTTCTGTGGAATTAAGCAAGTGATCATAGAGCAGTCTTTGTTAATTCTTACATTTCAAATGTTTATACTGGGTAAGTTCAGAGTACTGAATACAAAGAGTGTTGTAGTAAATCAGCTTTTACTGAGGCTGGTACTTAATGAACTTCTTACTCCTTCAATTCTCCTACACAAGAATGCACAAGTAAATATTAAATTTTCACAGCCTTGTGACCTCTGTGTAAATCCCTGTTCTGTGGCAGAGTGGAGTAGGGAGTCTGGTTTACTGATCATCTGTTGGTGCACTTGAGTAGGCTGTGAAGAATCTGCATACATTAGTCTGTGCTCATTAGCTGCTGAATGATGACTGATTTTTGCAGCAGCTAATTTTGATGTGTGCTTATGGGTTAACAAATTTTAGTTACCAAGGAGCAACTGATACCAGCAGTTCATGGATACTGAAGAGCAAGTTATCCCAGGCTGCTGATGCTGCAAAATGCAGGAAACAGTGCAGCATCTGCTCTTTACAATCCTACCACCTGAACATTTGGTGGAAAGACAGTCAGCTGATGCTGAAGAACTGTGATTTTGCAGTTACTTAATGGGTATGACTTTTATCCTGTGATACGCCTTCCTCTTTTTTTCCCAAGCCTGCATTTCCTCTTTCAAAAGCATACTCATTCCTTCTAAAAGCATTTTATTTCCACTTGGAAAAAGAGATTTCAGTTTTATACTGGTTCTTGAGGCTCTCTATCTTGGCAAGGAGGCAGAACTGGGTTTTGGAAGCTGCTGCCTCACTAGTGAGCACTGGCTGATCTGTTTGCAGTCAGGTTGCAGGGGAGGCAGAGCAACAGCAGTGCCTCTGCTATGTTTGCTAACTTTTTTTTTTGGCAGTTGAAATAAGTGAGTCCAAATATTTTTTGTGGCCTGTAGGTGAAAACTGATTTAGTATGAATTACATGATGGTTTAAAGAGAGCAGTAGGTATAAAGGTGGGAATGGAGTGTGCAGAGTAAATTCATCCTACAGAGTGATGCCAGTCAGTAACTGGTGGCTAAAGAAATCCTGATGTTAGAAAATGAGCAAAGGTGATTGCAGCAGTAAGACTGTATCATTTCAGAGTGTTGTGCCTTTGCACTCTCTGTGTACTTTATTAAATGTGAAGACCTAGTACTACATATAATGTGCAAATGCAGCTACTTTGCCAGCGTGACATTACTGGGAGCTGCAGTGTGTTCTTGTATAAGTCTTTAGGCATAACC
>VYZS01073226.1:0-32050 GCA_013400695.1 Neodrepanis coruscans
ACTGCTCTGGGACTTTGCCTGCTTCCTCACGTTAGTTTGAATCATATCTCCTACCAACCTAATACATCATTATTTTCTTTAGTTTCTCTTTTCCCCATATAAATCTCTAGTAAATTAATAAAGCTGAAATTCATTAAGCAAAAATTATTTTAGACCATGTTTTTAAGCCTTTAGCTCTAGCAACTATCAGTATTAAAAAAAATATTAATTACAGTTTAGTTTTGATGAAGCTGGGTCCAAAAATACTTATAAATATTTATATTATTAATATTTTGTTCGCTTAAATTTATTACTGCAAATCAGTGTGATAACATTTCTGCCCCTGTTTTATTTTAAGGGATTTGAGGTGCAAATTGGAGGAGCAGCAATCCAAACAGAATAGCAGGAATCCAAACAGGGTTTTTTAAAAGCCAACTGCTGAAGAGCCTGTGTTCACAGGAGAGACAGGAGAGGAGCCCAATGCTGGAAGGCAGGTTCTTGTGTGGAAAGTCTCTTCACACCTTAATTACAGCTTCTGCCAACCACTTCAGCTCTGGAGTGGGATGTTTTCTCTGGTGAGAGGATACCATTAGCACAAGGAGCAACATCCAGGGAAATCACCTCACAGGGGGAACTCCTCAGACTTCTGTTTTTAGCCACTTGGAAAAGCAAATTGATTAACACACACACACACTTGTGAACACACACGTCCTCTGCTGCCTGTGCTGGATATTCACTGACACTCAACAGCTTTGCAGTTTATAAGTAAAGTGTGATTTAGGACTTTTCATTAGGGTCATTAACAGCAAGGTATTAATGCCCCACGAGGTGACTGTTTCTGCTACATAGAATAAGTTCAGGGAGAAACATATCACTGTAATTATTCATAACTCAAATCCTTCGGGATCTGAGAGCATAATCACGTCAGCACCAGTATCTTTTTGGAATTCTTTTCCCCCTCTCCAGGCAGTTCTATTCCCCTTACTCTCAGGGACCTTACATACCCTCCACTACTGAGACCGATGGAGTTTGCTGTTGAGCATCTGAAGGTAAAAGGCAACTTCCCAATGCCAAATCCTTGTCTAATCTTTCAGACCACAGATGAACGAGTGGAGCACTGCCAGGCACCTTGGTTCAGTTTCACAGCTCCCATGGATGATCCCCACAGCTCTCACTTGGATTCAGCCTGGTGTGTCACTGCAGATGAAGCCGTGATCCTTCCACAGGATCCCCTGGACACAACCAAACCCACACAGATGCACACTGTGTAACTCCTCGGTGCAGAAGCCCACCAAAAAAAAGTGTTAAAGCAATTTAAAACACAACAGGATACACACCACGACTTTAACTCTGATAGTCCTCCCTCTCCAAGCACGTTATTCCCAGGACATTACAGCCCACATACATTACTTGTTACAGTGGCACACAACAGGTTCTGCCCATTTTTATCCCTCGGATATTTTCCAGTTGGACTAACAAACTGATTTGATGAGTTACCCGCTCGCAGCAGCAGCAACCAGCAGGAGAGCAGCAGCACGTTACCCTATTGCCACCACTGATCCATCAGAGCTCCAGGGAGCGTGAAAGGGAGAAGCAGCTGTGGAGGCACAAAGCTACTTGTTCAGGACAGCAAATACTGACAGCTCATCCTGTGCTCAGCCCCTGCACTGGCTCCAACAGCCCTGAGCAACTTCTTCCTCAATCCACAGCACAGAGGATGCACTCGCTGTTTGCAGCATCATCGCTGGAACGAGGAGTCGCAGCTCAGGTGCTTTGACCTTGTCTGCTGCACTTCCACATTCAGACTTGAAAATTAATCATCTAATTCCAGGTAACTGCTTTTAAATTCGGCCGAATGGGGCATGAATCTTGGTCTCTGTAGTGAAATAGATTAAGCACCGCTACGCTCCCCATTTTGTTTCAAGGCTTCGGTTGCAATTGCCTCCTCTAATTTGAGATGGGAAGACTCGCTACAGGGTAATTAAGCGCGCGAGGAGCACGGGAGAGCTGCCTGCCAGCACCTGGCAGTGGGATTCCCCTTCCAGAGGCACCTGCACTAAATGGTAATTCCTTCCCTCCATTTCCCACTTCACTCCCGACTGCTTCTCCCGGCAGCTCGGAGGAACAGATGGAGCAATCACCCTCCTCCTCTCCCCAGCACGGACCCCTGCTGCTACCCAGCGCCTTGTGCAGTTGTAATACACATAATTAGGCAAATCAATGGACAATGCAGCATATTAGGGGAGGAGGAGTTACATCAAGGCAAAACACGAATCCCAATTTATTTACTGCAGGAAATGGGACATTTCTGCATAATTGCCAAAAATTGCAGACACAAGACGAAATGTAATCACAGCCCTGGCAGGTAGAGTGCTGCCATCGGGTCACTCACTACCTGCATTATTTGGAGCACAGCTGAGGGGAGTTTGGTCTCATCTTGAAACACAGTTGATTTATGCTTTAAACATCTCATTACCATTTATGAGTTATACTCTCAAATCTCTCACACATCCATAATTAGGGAGAACGATGTTTACAGTCATTCACCCCACCACTGACTCCAGACCAAAAGCACAACTGAATTGCAAAATCCTCGTTGGAAGCAGCAGCCATCCCTGCCCTCCCGTGGAAAGCCAAGGCCTGTGTGGCAGAGGCCAAGCACACAGAGCTGCTGGCTCCTGACAAAATTGGCTGCTCAACTTTCTCCTCCCCTTGCTCCCCAGGCACAGCTTTGTTTAAGGACAGTGCTGGCTCTGTGCTCCCTGCTCAGCAGCTTCTTCTTCCCTTGCAGCTCTTGCCCCATGGAAAGCAGGAGATGGTGAAGTCTCACCACATCCAAATGGCAGAGTAAGAAGATAAAAAATAAAATTGTAAAGTAATATAAAATACAGCAACATAAAGAGCAGGTGTGCTGCAGACAAGCACCCAGTGAACAGGTGAGGTGATGAGGGGAGCGTGGGACCTCCTGGAAAAGGAGAATACATGAGGAGAGGGAATCTGCAGGGAGAAGAGGGATGCAAGCCAAACCAGTGAGGAGAGAGAAGGAGGCAATTACATTTCTGGGCTTTTCAAGGAAGGCGACCTTCCTGTCAAGAGGAAACATCAGGAATCTATTTCCAGTTCCAAAAACAGTCCCACACCCACACGGTGGGTTCCATAAACCAGGACTGCCTGAGAACAGGATCTTTTCCCAGACAACCACCAAAGTCTTGTTCAAGTGGTGCTGAGGCCTCTTAGATTCCCCTGGGCAGAGGCTCAGGTGTGTTTATGGAGGTACCAATACACAGTGGAACAGTGGCCAAGCCTTCAGACACATCCTTTTGTTATCCAAGAGATTCCTGGGACTGAATTTTGGCCAAGTTTGTCAGACTTTTAGGGGTCTAGAAAAGCAGTGACTCCAGCTGGTGCAGGTGAGCACCACAGCTCTCAGGGCACTGAAGGCCTTGAGTCAGACACCAAGATACTGATCATACACAGGAAGGTATTTAAGAATAATCAGAAACGGTAGATTTTGGCCTCCTGCCCCTGCTCAGCACAATTTAGTAGCAGATAAGTCACTTCCACTGTCAGATTTGAGTTTTATTCCCTTTTGCTGTATTTCTGCATCTCCTTGGCAGAGTCTGAACCTTCCTGAGTTTGGTACCTCTGTGAAACTCAGAACATCAACAGTGATGATACAGACTGGCCACTGAGCTCCTGGGGACACTGGTGAGTAAAAACAGCACCTTACTGGTTTCCAAACCTGAAGCTTTTGTCCATTTCTGTGCTAATCATTACAAAGGAAGCTTCACCCACAGAAATGACTGGCTGTGGGTCAGAGCTGTCCTCCTCCATGGAGCTCTGCCAAAATCTTAGTCCTCACCTAAGGGACACAGCTCTTGTTTTTGTCCCCAGGCATCCTCCAAATGCCACCAACTGTGCTCAGCTGTACTGTGGCTTGTGAATATGAGAAAACAGTTAATGAAATGCAAACCAACATTACCATGAACATTTTGGATCTGATCTGTCAGGTCTCCAAATGCAGCATTTGTCACAGCGGGACTGTGGGACTGTCACTTCTCCAAAACCCAAGAACACAAAAACCCAGCATGATTTATGGGTACCACACAGTTCTACAACCCCAAATTTGCTGTCAGTGCAAAACCATGCCTCACACGTGCCCACATAACCACAGGCTGCAGCCCACTTACCACTAAAAAAGGGAGGATTAGATCCACGACAGGCTCAGAAACACTCCAGTGACTCAGACAACCGACACCATTTCTTGGTCTGCTATAAAGGTATAAATATCATCCACTCCTGAAATATTTAAGAGAAGTCTGCAAGTTCACACTAGACAATTTCCCTCACCGTGCAGACCCCGGGGTGGGGGGACTCCATCTGCTCTCTGTGCCAACAGCCAAGTGCCACCACAGCAACTCCACATTCATTTTCTTCTCCCAGCTTATCTTCTCCTGGCTTTGGAGTGCATTCTTCCTTATCTTGGAGACAAATGGCCTCCACGGAGAGCTCTGCACAGCAGAGCAATTTATCTGCTTGACATGTGTTTCCCTGTTTGTTTTCTCCAGCCTTGAGCCATCGGCTCAGGCTGTGACAACACTCAGCTGTGGCAGTGGCAGAGGGTTGCCCAGCCCCTTCACTCAGTGCTGTGAATCAATTCCTTGGCCATATTTATCATTTATTGCAGTAAACCAAGTCTAATCGATGCTTTAGACGCAGAGCAAAGCCTTCACAGGCTTTTCACAAAACTGTCTGGAATTAAGAAAAGCCAGGGGGAAAATTATTTAATCACAAAACCACAGAATAGTTAGAGTTGTTAGGCAATTCAGCACTAATTTTTAAGTTGGGGAAGGAAATGAAAAGGTGGCCATGTCCTATGGGTCACACTGTCCCCACTGAGAAAAAAGCAAAACCCTCTTCTGTTTAGCTCCTTCTATATATTCCACTTGTTGCTCTGAACACCTTAAAGCACCTAACACAATGCACCTCCCTTCTTTTCCAGCCAACTCCTGGATCCAAGGGCCTCCCTTCCCTCCCCACACACTTCATGTTGCCCCCTCAGCAAAGCCAAGTCCAACTCTGTTCAATCTCTTCCCCAGAGCTCTCCAGACACCTCAGACAACCCGCTTTCTCCTCCTGCAGCAGAAGGGCCCAGCACTCCCCCTCCCCAGACTTAGCACATATTTCCAGGACAGACACTGCAGTTCTGTTCCTTTTGGGCTGATTGTGATGATGAACAACAAGTGCCTCCAAACCAAGTGCTGGCTGTGCTAACAGACGACACATGTATCGAGTTCCTCAGACAGCAACTGATTTCCAGCCTGGAAGAGCTGCTAAACAATTCCTATGGATTCATCCAAATAGCTGCTCTCCATAAACCTGGCTCCTTATCAGGAGCTTACTCACCTCTTTTGGAACCCACAGGAAATTATGGGACTGAGGGGTCGAGGGTAGTGGTGGGATTTGGTTTCTTTTTGTTTTCCCGAGTGGTGTTAGCTCACACATTCAGCAAGGGGCAATTTGGGCTAAACAACACTTGTGCTCCACTTTTCTTTCAGAGATGTCTCTGTGCATTCATTTTGGAGAAGCAAGGCTTCTTTTTCACACAGACACTGCTCCTCCTGAGCACTCCAGCTGTGCTGGATAAGGATTTCACATGTTGCTGCATTATCACCCAATATGGAAAATCTTCCCCCCTCTGTCACTACAAAGGTCACATAAAACTGCCATCAATCAATATGCAACAAACAAAATCCATTCCCATGGCCAGAAAGCAGTTTTGCAAAAAAGGCACAGAGCTTTCTCCAGCCCATGTTCAGCTGCAGGAAGGTGCAGGGTTCACACCTGTAATATGGGGAAAGGCAAAGGACTGTTGTTTTGCCCTTGAAGTGCATTTTCCCCCTCTCAGACATGTGCAGCTCCAGCATGGATTTTATTGCTGGCATTCAGAAGAGTAAATGCTCCCTGACACACAGGATGGGAAAGGTTTCTCCCCCCGGGAACAGAACACAGAGACTGATTAAGCCACCAGCAGGTATTTAAGAGCATAAAAAACACTGGCAGATCAGGGTTGCAGCTCTCAGTGAACAGGAGCCAGCACAGGAACAGAGCTCACCTGCTGATTTCCAGCAGGGAAGAACACTGGTGAAGAATAAGTCCTTCAGCCTGGGATTTTTATACACCTTTTAACAGCAAAAAGGTTGAACAGTAATCACAACCTGCTCCTTCAGAGCTCTGAATCAGGTCACTCCTCTTGGATTTGTGCTCCTGCTGAACTAAACCTGGTGGTCCATGTTCCATCCATCCTCCCTTCCTCCCAAATCCTTCTGTGGAGACTGAAGAGCAGCAGAAAATTAGCAGTAGGCACCTGATTTCAGCAACAGAAATTAGTTAAAATATATTAACTGGATTATTTTAATCTTATAAAGACAACAAAGAAAAAGTAAGTTGGCCAAAGCCACGTGCCAGACTAACAAAGCCAGGACTAGACAAGGCTAGGTTTGCTCTCAGTCTGTACTCAAGACCCACATACCACAGGGTTCCCTCATTTTGGTTAACATGACTGTAGTGGTATTAGGAGAATATGGAGAAATAAGAAATAATTGTGGTTTCTGTTCTTTAAAGAGCAATAGAAGTGTCCAACACTTCAAAAATAGCCCAAAAGGATAAATACATGACAAAACTGCTGCATTAGCTTAGGTAAGAACAGCAGAAATACAAGCTATAACCTTTTATCTCTTAGACATACAAGATATAACCATTTTATCTTGTACTGATGACAAAGACATTTCCTTTGTTTTCTACAAAAAATAGAAAATATATATTATATATGTTTTAAAGTAACTTGCCCTATTTAGACTTTGAAACTTATAATCATTATTTTTGAAGTGATTAACTATAAAGCACTTTAAAATTAAAACACAGCAGTACAATGTCAAACAAGTTGATACAAACAAAATGAGAGTAGTTTTCAAGTAAACTCCAACAACTAAAGACAAAAAAAAAAATACTTATTTTATTTGTATTTTATTAGGACATCTTTCTACCACTGAATAAGCTTAAAGAAAACTGCTTCTAGAAGTTTACTGAAATTATACATTCCCACAGCAAATCTGAGACTGTTGAATCAGAGAAGAAAAATAAAAAAGAACCACGAGGGTATCTATCACACAGTCATATCAATTCTTTTCAAAGCAGTCTTGTGTCCTCCAAAAAAACCCAAAAACATCTCCCTGCAGCTCAGGACAGCCTTGGGACATCTCATCACAGCAAGGAGCTGTGTGCTCATGGGGTCACACCATGTTCTTACAAAGTCCTTTAGGCTTTATCTTCATTTGTGCTGCAGAGGAAAAGCAACGGATTTGCCTTTGGAGACACCTCCAAGAAATTCCCCTTCCCAGCAGTATCTTCTGAAAGTCTGTCAGCTTCAGGTACAGGGATTTCTTCTTGTTCCTGTGAAGTGCAGCCTGCAGTAGCCAATCCCTCAGGCTGCTCTGAAAGTCTCAGTGCAGAGTGCATTTGCATTTCTAATTCTTCTATCAGTTTCCCAGGAAGAGTCGTAGATGGCAGAGGAACCTTTGCTTTCCCATCACCAACCTGCGGCGCCGGGGGGTGGGTGCCCTGCCTCAATCCATTACAGCCCATAAGTGGAGCTGTCCTCTCCTCCTCAAGTGTGCCTTGGAAGGAATTTATTTCCCCATCTTCGCTGGTCGAGGACTCTCGCTCATCTGAATCAGAGCCTTCTGTCTCAGATGATGAAGTGCTGCTTGATTCCTCAGAGTCACTTGTCTCCGACTCCGAGGAAAGCAGCTGTTGCTTGGAAACTGTGCCAGCAGCTTTTAACGCCTTCTCTTCCTCCTGTACCAGCACTGCTGCTGCTTCCAGCTCCTCCACTTCCAGTCCCAGGTGGGACTTGGTGAGTGCGGTTTTCTGCAGGGCCTGGGAGAGTGCAGCCAACTTTTTGGACCTTTAACAAAGAACAAGATGTGTTACTGAACTTGGCAGACAGGATTTGCCCCTTCAGTAATGGGAACAACAATCTTGAGCATTTCTGCTGTTTGCTTGGTGTGCAAACAACTCCTTCAGTCCTGGCTCCCAGTAAAGGGAGATGTTACAGGAGGGAGGAAGAGGTATTCATGATTACAATTATTTGGGGTAACTTTTCCCACAAGATTAGACAACACCCCACAAAGTCTTCAGTGCTGCTTTCAGCAGAGATGCTGCTGCTCTGATGCTTCAGCTGTGCACAGTGAGGGGGAACAAACCTTTCCAAGACTGCTGTCTTTAGCAGCACATGTGGCTTGCTGGATTAAGTTTATATATGCAGCAAAATCATTTTAGTTCACTCCCCTTCTAGACAGATCTGTTAAAAGCACATGAACCAACAGAACATGCTGATTAGGGCCATCTCAGTGATCTATTCTCCTCCTCTCCCCATGATTGCAGAAAATGCTCAATACTCTGCAGATGTGCTTTACCTGGCACTTGGAATTCAGCTGAAATATAACTCAACAGGAATGAGAGGACCATTTAGACAAACTCCTCTAATAAAGCAGACACATCACATCAGCTCCCAATCTTTGGTGCAGCCCTATCCATTTCCTGGAGTGTTTGGAAGTCAGCACGTGCTTGACCAGAAAAGGGCATCATGGATTTATAAACAGAGGCCAAAAAGTAAGAGAGTGCCTTGAAATGGAGGGTGCTGAGGGCAGAGAGGGGGGAATGGGTATAAAATAACAAACATACATCCTGTTTCTTGTTGTAGAGTTTTGCCTCAGACTATCAATCAGCTTTTCACCACTTCCTGCAGCAGCAGGACTGCAATAAATCCTGCAGTAACTGACTGAGTTTCATTTCCTCTGCCAAAGCTGC
This sequence comes from Neodrepanis coruscans, assembly GCA_013400695.1. Lineage (NCBI taxonomy): Eukaryota > Metazoa > Chordata > Aves > Passeriformes > Philepittidae > Neodrepanis > Neodrepanis coruscans. Next base: position 8,851 of record VYZS01073226.1, read on the forward strand.
AAAACCTGCAAGGCACGACACACTGACACTGGAGCAAGGAGCTGGGAATGTAATACATGACTCCTGCAAGGCAAAAGTTAAAGTGCTTGTTCTCTCAGCTGAATGATTTTAAAGATCTTTATATTCTATTTCCCAGGGGGCATAATTACTCAGTATAACGTAGATGCTTCCATATTTTTTTTTTTCCCTCCTAAAGGAATTGTATTTAAAAGTGGGGGAAGGGATATCCAGCAAAGCTTCTTACACATTTTACAGACAGTGCAACATTTAAAAGCTGAACTCAGAACAGAACATTCTAAACTTCCTCACTTCAACCCACAGATCAGAAAACTAAGACAGAAGTCTCCCAGAACTGAAGCAACAGAAAACAATTTTTATTTCTAGGATTTTTAAATATAAAGCTCAAAATTAAATTACACCATCCTAGCAGTCTCTGATAGAAGACAGGTACCAAAATTGAAAAGCTGCTTACTTAACATCACCCTAATGTTTTCTTTTAGGCAATTTATTTCCATTTCATTTTTGTCAAGACCATTATTTTTCTCTTGAAACATTATGGAGGATTTGAGGAATTGCCAACCTAATTGGGAACAAAGAAAGCATTCTCCCTGCTCCATCAGTAAAGAGAAAGGAAAAGAAGCCAAGTGATACATTGAGAGGTTCATGTTGCCTTGCAGGTAGGTGGGAACACAACAAACTGGTTTGCAGGAAAATCTGCTTCCTGAGCACATTGGTGAGAAGCTGATTTATACCCTGAGTCACAAGAGTTTATATCCCTTTCAGAAAGCATTTTGCTTTGCCTTTGAAACAGTCTCTTCCCTTCCAATTCTCTGTGTGTGTGTGCACGTGTCCCCCTCCCCTGTGAGGGCTGTCAGTAACACGAAGGGACAATCCCTCTTCCTGTCCTGTTCCCTCAATGTCCACAGCAATAGGAGCTCCCAGAGCTGAATGTGCCCTGTGACAGAGAACACGGTTCTGTCCCCATTTTATCTGTGCCTCCCTTTAATTCCATTGACAGCCACAAACAACTAACTCACAACACACCCTCTGGCACAACAATTTCCTCTGGTGATCCACCTACAGCTCCCACTGCCTCAGCCTCACCCACCTCCTTCACTGCTGCCATTACACAAGGAAAAGCAATTTTCAAAGTCCTGTTTCTCCTCACACTTCCAGCATGTCTGTCAATCTGTTTCCCAATTCTAGATGTATTTTTTTGGCCTTTTCCTATTTCTGCTGTTCTAATTTTTCATGCATATTTTCCCTGCTCAATACTCTTAGTCCTTGGAATCCTCCCCACCACTCTCAGTTTAACTCATGAAATACAGAAACATATCCCATACCTGCATCAAGCATTAAGGAGATGTGTGACATCATGTGTGTTTTTGGCACAAATAAATACTGCACTGTGCTCTAGATTCACTTATTTGGCATTAAAATACAGTGATGCACTCATTTGACTCAACACACATGTTACTAAATTCAATGTGGTCCTACTGACAGATAAAAGAAGGTTAAAAAAAAGCACCTGAAGAGCAGGTTGGGGTTTTTTTTCTGCCCCTGTGCAAGGGACTAAGAGAATTGAAATTAGCTATCAGTTCATCTCCTTCAAGGCAATCATCTGATTTGGAGAGCTGAGTTTCAGGAGTGCATTTCACTCAGCCTTCAGAAAAAGTCGCAGCACTCCCTGGACAAAAAACAAGGCAAACAGCCTAAAAATTAGAGCATGGAAATGCTTCCAATGGGAGACCATGGGCCCCTGAGCTGATTTCCCAAGCTGGAAGATAAGCAACAACTCAGGAAACAAAAATGAGACAGCAGAAATGAGATCTCATGTATGAGAGACTTGCAGTAAACAGGTCCTGCTGTTTCCAAAATCTTTGGAGTACTGTTTGAGAGATTAGACAGCAAATACTTTAATTTTTCAAGTATGATTAATGGAAGCCATGATTACTTTAAGACATGCTCATTCAGTATGCACATTTGTGGTAATGATATCTTATTATTATGGTAATAGTGTTCTTACATAAACATGCATAATAGGTTTTAAAGGTGCTACACGTGATAATTATTAGTTATCACCATGTCAGTTGCTTAAGGAAAATGTTTAATTACAGGTTAAACTGATCAGATGCATGTTTTGTTTAATGTATAGCTCTGAGGAACAGATAACAGAGGCATCTTGGGGCTTGTCCATGTAGTCTGGAATTAAAATTCCAAGACAGAACTACAGTAATCCTTGTCTAGGCACAAGAGAGTTTCTTCAGGTGCTAGAATAAAAAAAAATCTTGTTCTACAGATCTTAGATTATAAAGGAGTGAAACTGGGCTGAAAAGAATAAAGAATCAAAGGAGATTTAGCAAATAAAGGGAGATGGAGAAAACAAAGAGGAAAAAAAAGAGGATTATGGAAACAAGAAAGGGAAATCATTACAGCAAAAGCCTCTTGTGGCAGCATGAGGAGAGATGGTGGTGATGGGACTGACTGCAGGGCTGAGCCAGGAGCAGCAGCCAAGGTGGGAGGGAGGAGCAGGACATCTCCAGGTAAAGATAGACCCTCCTGTGAGCTGCAGGGCTGCCTTCTCTTCAAGTACAGAGAGCACTGGGATCTGAAAAACCAAGAGAGCTCTGTGTTGTGGAGATAACAGCCAGGAGAAGAAAGTCTCACAAGAGACATGGGGATGTTATTGTTTCCAAGGAAAAACAAAAGTCAATCTAGTCACTGAGTGAAAATAAATGCACTACTTGGGGGGGATACATCCAGCCACAAAATCCTCTAAGTTGTCCCAAATGTTACAATAAAAATAATTAATTATGCTTCTGTGTAATATGTCCATCAGTCAGGAACAGCACTGAGAAAGGAAGAGGTTTAAAGGAGTGCAAATGGGCCAGACCTTCCCATCTGCCTGGTACTTCCCTTACATCCTATTTTCCTGCTTTAGTAAGAGAAAAGTTATAAAGAAACCAAACAACTCAAAGAGAACTTAAAAATATGAAAATCAGCATTGTGCTCCTCACTCTCTATGGCAGGGGCACTGCACACTCAGTGATGGCAGGGGAGCTACAGAACTAAACCACTGTGCAGAGTATTCGCAAAAATGGGAGTGAATACTGTTTCCCAAGGAAGCTGTGGCTGTCCCATCCCTGGAAGTGTCCAAGGCCAGGCTGGAGCAACCTGGGATAGTGGAAGGTGTCCCTGCCCATGGCAGGGGGGTGGAACAAGATGATCTTTAAGGTCCCTTGCAACCCAAACCATTCTGGGATTCTATGGAACAGCCACACTGGCAGCACAGCCTCCCAAAGCCAGAATCAGTAACATTTTGCTGCGGAATGAGAAGTGACTTTTCTTGCACAGGCACAAGCTGCAGCTTGCTTTTGTTTCTGTAAACAATAGCAGGATTATTTCTACTGCCTCATCAATTTGGCTTTGCATTTCACANTCCCATCCCTGGAAGTGTCCAAGGCCAGGCTGGAGCAACCTGGGATAGTGGAAGGTGTCCCTGCCCATGGCAGGGGGGTGGAACAAGATGATCTTTAAGGTCCCTTGCAACCCAAACCATTCTGGGATTCTATGGAATAGCCACACTGGCAGCACAGCCTCCCAAAGCCAGAATCAGTAACATTTTGCTGCGGAATGAGAAGTGACTTTTCTTGCACAGGCACAAGCTCCAGCTTGCTTTTGTTTCTGTAAACAATAGCAGGATTATTTCTACTGCCTCATCAATTTGGCTTTGCATTTCACAGATGTATATAGCCACTGTGCTGAGTACACAGTGTAAACAAGGTGTAAGACATGGCAAAAAGCAACAGAATTTCTTTGTTATCTGCCCTGGCTCAGTCACAGCCAAGTGACAGCACACGGAGCTGCCAGAGCACATCGAGCTCTTGCTGCCCAAGCACAGCAGAAAAGGAACAAAGCAGGGGAACCTGAGCATCACAAACACTGACAGCAGCTTTGCTTCCCTGCCTGGTGTTTGAATGTGACCTAACTGGTCCTGGAACCAAGCTGGAACTACCCAAAGTCTTGTTGCATTACGTTGTTCCCACGTGGTCAGAGCCCTGTGTTACAATGGCAATCAAGTGCTCCACACTAGCAGTGCTCTGACTTGGCTCCACAGGGCTGACAAGCCCTGTTTTAAGTGTAAAACACTTTACATTAATTATCTTTAAGCCTTGCAGGCAAGATAAACAGGTCTCAAAGTACCAGCAGATACTTCAAGTGCAGACGTGCCTCTCTTGGGTTCCACCAAACATGAAGTGGGGCTGTCTCCCTGCCAAGCTGCCATCCCCTGGTAGCCCTGCAGATCCTTGGGATGCATTCAAACACAGGCCAGCAGTGTGCTGTGCCAGTCAGCAGGGCTGACAGATACAGAAAGGGCACTTATTTAACTTATCTCCACTCAGCAGGAGCTCTGGACACACAGCATCCATCTAATAGTAAAGCTGTTGCCATTAAGTGAAAGGTTTTCTGTCTGCTGGAACACAAGCCTTAATTTTATACCTTTAACAGATGAGAAGTTACCAACTTTAAGACAAAGCATCAGGCTATATTTATACTACCTTTGTCCACAAGGCATGGCAAAACTCACTGATGAAAGTTTCACAGACACCTCTTTCTTAGATAAAACAGGTGAGGTACCAAGCAATACAACCTCCACTCCATGTTTTCCAAATGACATACCTAGCAGCACTGCTTGCAGTTTCCCACAATTATTCATTTAGCCAGAGGCATTTTAAATATTAAGACAACCCTAGAGTTAATATTATCTCAGCCATCACAGATATTATCCCAAAGTAGAGCCCCAGCAGTTCAGATACAGAGGAGGTGTAAATTCTCCATCTGAAAGACACTGACACATCAGTTAAACCATAAGGAACAATGAAACTCCCTGCCTTGCCACCAGACTGGTTGAGGACAGGCTGCAACAGGACACAAGTGATGTCTCTGCATGGTCTGTCACTGAACAAAAGAGCACCTGCAAAGGGACACTCTCCACACCCTTCAGATCACTCTTTGCCTCCTGCCCCGAGCAGTTCTTGCTGGATTCCATCCATCACTGTCTTCCAGCCCAAGCCTTATCTGCCCACACAAAAGGGGTATGAGGAGACATTGTTCAACATCCCTGATAATGCCAAATGAACTTCCCACAAGAACTGTGCCATGCACTTGATGGAAATTAATACCCAATGGCAGCAGGTCTCCAGCTGAAGCTCTCCTGAAGCAGAAAGCTCAACAAGCTACAGCCACATGTGACAGCAGAAGACAACAAAGCAGGCTCATACAAGAATGATCCAACTAATGTCATCTATAATCAAGAAGAAAATAAGTTATTCTTCACTCTAAAATTCAATTTGGCTTCTGTCTAGTCCTGCACAGTTACTTGAGCAACCAAACTGGGGATCTTTGGGAAGTCTCTTCAAACTGAGCTCACCCTGTTAGGCAACACTAAGTCACAGGATCAGCATATTTGGAGAGCCAGAGGTGGAAGATAAAGGGGAGAGACAAAAACTCTTGAATGGCTGTAAAAGAACCTAAATTTCAGGGGTTTAGCCCTACAGTAGCATGATTCCTTCAGAAAGCCAACTAACAATGACAAACATCCCTCCACACCTGACATATAATTTTAAGCAGCTAAGGAAAAAAAAATGATTGAATTCTTATGATACAGAATTGACAGGCAATTTGATTTTAATAAAATATTCAGGATGTGAAAGAGTCTGGGTTTGATCAACCCTGACTGGTAAGACACAGAAAGATAACGATGATGGTGCTGAATGCAAAAGCAGAATTCATTAATGCAGAAACAGCTCAAGTCAACAGGCACAAAAAAGCACAAATGGCCAAAAAAGATCACAGAAATCCTCCAATTCAGGAAAAGAATCCTTACAACTGGACATTGAGCTGCAAACCAGGCTTTAGAAATCATGAGTTACAAAAGAACTCAAGCATCAGAATCTGCCTGGAGACAAGAGATTAAGACTCAGTTACACCTTTTACCACGTGTTTTATAGGAGATGCCACATTTCACCAGTTTTTATTTCACTTTCAAGGTTATTTATAATAAGTGCTTCAATTATACACTAGTCAATGTCCTCCAGTAATGGTGAAATAGCTTTGAAAAAGCAAGCTCAGAATCAGTGGACAAAAAACCTCTTAAATTCTGAAAAATTCAGGGCAGAAGATAGTCTTGGTAAATGTTAGGCAGCTTCACATGTTTAGAGTATTTATAACATTTTTATAGTGAGAGACAGCAGCAATAAGTAACTCCATTAAAATCTCATTAGCTCTGATCAATGAGCACAGAAGATAAGAGAAGAACATTAGTGAAGGAGAAACAGGTCTGTTTCCTTAAGGATTCAGGTAAAAATTGACCTAAACTTTAACTAACCTTCCACCTTATCTGCAGCAAAAGAAAGACAGATGAGTGTAAACACAACAGCAGTAACACAACACTTGTTCACATGAATTAGTACTGGATCAACCACTGCTTTCTTAGGAAACAATCAAACCATCTCCCCAACACACTAAAAAGACTTAGTTTCTATACTTGTAGAGCCAGTGCTGAAATAAAGCCTGCTCAGTCTGTGCAAGGTATTTTATACAGATAAGAATTCAGGCTGTTTATCAAGATGATGGATTCTGATTTTTAGCCTAAATAACCTGAGTTAATGCAGTTCCACTGTGCATGTCCACAGTAGCTGTTAATTATTTCCTTTCTAAGTACTCTTGGAAGCATCAGGCAACTTGATCAAATTTAAGAGAAACCAGAGTTGAAAGAAATATGTAGGAATTTAAAGATCTTCATAAGCAGAAGTATAAATAATGAGCCTGGTGAGAAAAAGCTGTTGTGTCTTGAGTTGGTAGGAGGCCACAGCAGCCAGTTGATCCATGCTGATTCCAGCTGTGGATATGCCCTGTGCCTGGTGGAGGTGTCCAGGGATATGGGGAAGAGACAATCACACAAGGCTTGGGTTGGGAAGTTCATAGAATCTTTTCTTTCCCCTCCCCTCTCTCCCCTGTAGACACCAGACAAAGCAAAGACTGGAAGAGTGTTCCCTGCACACAGAATCTTCATGGGAAACACAGGAAAACCACACTGTAAAAAAAGGAAGCACTGGGTTCAAAAACGAGTCTGGAAAATACATCTCTCTGTAAGCAAAATGCCACCACCTCAAATGGATGGGATGGGAAGGGCAGAAATGCAGCAGCAACAGAGCACTTCTGACAAGACAAACCCCTCCTTGTCCTCAGGTGACAGAACACAGCCCTGCACCATAAACGGGGCTGATGGGGAAAATCCAGCAGCTTAAGTGGAACAGAAAGTGCTTTCATCTTCAAATTCTGGCTTTCAAAGGGCATTAGGTGGATCCTGAAACCAAGAGAGTGATGTGCTCACACTGCAGTCCAAGGGGCAGCCCTGTAAACATGGACTGCTATCTACAGAGCTTAAAGTGTTACAGTTTGTTAACCATAAATCAAATATACAACACAGCACCATCCCTTCCATTTAAGTGACTTCTTTTATGTTAATGTCTGAATGTTTCAAGTGACTTTCCCTCCATATTTATTCTGAAATTCCACAGTGCTTCTTTCATAATGAATCTAAATACAGCACAAGCTGAACTTCACATTTATAAATATTCTTAAAAAAGATGAAGCTTTCCAATGTAACATCTTACTTTCATTACTTGGTCTTTTTGATAAGTTGAAACCAAACAGATCATGGATTACAAAAGAAATCAAGTACAGCTTACTTATGTAGATGATATTATGAAAATATTCATAAGAGAAAACAGACTTGGAATTAATATTTGGCTATAAAAAGAAACCCACCAGTATTTCTATGTTTTAAGAATAGTTTAATGGATCTTTGTTGCCAAAATAGCTCCAGTAAGTTGCAGCCAGTCCAAACATCTAACAATGGCACAGCTTCCAAAGTCATATATGATAAACACAAATAATGAAAGATGAATAGATAACTTACCACAAAACAGATGCTGAGAAAGAAAGATTTTATAATGTGATAGTAATATTGGCTGCAGTACAGAAATGGAACACAGGGCTAATGCAGAACAGTTGTCAGTCTCCCTCAAATTCCTGAACTGCCATTACCTAGAACTTGGACTTCACCATCACTGCTGGTGATCCAGGAGAAAGCTCCACTAACACTGCAAATTATACAATTTTTGTTACAATGTGAGAATGAAAGATACTCTCCAACTGCAGTGCAGAAAATGTGAATTTTAGTGTCAGGGTAACACAGGAAAGGTCCTGTATTACAAAAACAGCAACAATGGCAGGAACAGGCTTAAAGGCAGAATTACAAACATGACTCCAGTGTGACCCTGCCCCTCTACAATGGAATTTATGCACCAAACACAGTGAGGGCAGTCAGTTCTAACTCTTCCACTGCTCCATGGCTTCTGACTGACACCCAGAACACCTGAAGGGAAAACACCACCTGCAGCCTTCCCACTCACAGTCCATTCTCACCTCACACAATCCAAACAGGAAAAGACACCGAATTGGAGCATCTTGCAAATTCCTGGCAGATTTCTGCAAGGGTCTGAACTGAACAGGATGATCCCAGCTTCTCTCACACCCTCGAGGGTTTGGGCACCTTTTAGCAGCTGCTTTAGAGCACCAGACAACAACGGGTGATGGTTTTAAGCTGCAGGAGGGTCAATTTAGATTAGATATAAGAAAGAAGTTTTTAATAATGAGGGTGGGGAGGCCCTGGCACAGGGTGCCCAGAGAAGCTGTGGCTGCCCCATCCCTGGAAGTGCCCAAGGCCAGGCTGGAGCCACCTGGGATAGTGGAAGGTGTCCCTGCCCATGACAATGCTGTGTTTTAGATGCCTTTAAAGGCTTTTTCCAGCCCCAACTATTCTATGATGCTATTCTCACCCCTCTTAGGAACAGGAATTATTACTAAGCCAGTTTCTGGAACTGCTGGAAACAAAGCAGCCTGGCTTCCCACTTGGACCAGAGCTGCACATTCCACCTGCTCAGAAAGGCAACAACCACAGCAGTTCATCCCTCCCCTCCCCAGAGCAGAGCAGAGTCAGCTGAGCTGTGCTGACTGAGAAGACATGACACAGCTCACTGACCCTTCTGCAGGCAGACAGGAACTGCCTCCCAACAACTTTGGAGAATCAAAGCAGTAGCCTGAGGGAGGGAAAAAATGGCTTTATTCTTTGCCTTCTCTGCCCACAGCAAGGTGCATTCAGACACAGCCTGAAGGAACATGAGCTGTAGAAAAGAGATGGAATAAATAGGAAAAAACAGAGGGCAGGAGAGGAAAAACATCAAAGGAAGGTGCAGCTAGCAGCTGGAAGGAGAGATTAAATCCCTTGTTAAAAACCCATGTTTTACAGGGCTCGCTAAAACATACATGAAGGGCAATTTCTGGTATTGTACCCACCTGTCTATCACCTTTTTGAGCCCTCAGGGCAAACAGTGTTTTGCCTTAAGGCTCTTAAATCAGGATATTAAATTACTTGGGTGTTGTTATTTACCAAGTGCTCTGTGTGCACCTCCTGCTTTACAGACAATTGAAGTGACAGCTCAGGCCTTAAATAAGATGCAACACTTGAGGAGAGGCAGTGGCAGCTGGTGATGACAGCAAGCAAACAAACTGTATTAAAAACATGCATCAAAACAGTCAAAGAAGAGAGACACCCATAATGTGCTGCAAAATTATTAGTTACTATTTTTAAATCAAAGAACTGTGATCTGAGGTTTAAGAGCAGATGACTTGGGATGAAAATAAATAAATCTGGGGTTTTCTACCAACAGTCAATGTACTCTTTGATAAATTGGTTAACTCTTACCCAAGTTTTAAGGAAAATGATAGCAGTTCCTCTTGTGAGGCTGTTTCAGTAGCACAACAAATTACACAGGAACTCCAATATTGTCTGCACCAGACCCAGAGCTTGTGTTTGAACTACAAGGTGTTTTTTTGAGCTACACTCTCTTTGTGGAAGCAAGACAGTACAGAATTACCCAGCAACCCAGGGAGAGTGAGCCAACTCATAATTACTCTCCACTAAGAAAATATGAAAACTTATTCTGTCTGAATCTTCCCCACTTCCTGTTCAAGTAGATGGATTTGTAATTCTTTTTTGTTACACTACACAATGGCTAAAACCCCAAATCTGTCTCATCACACTTGAGGACAAGCCTAAACCTTTAGCTTTCTTAGCAACAAACTACTGAGCTTATTTGGTGTCTTCACCTTAACACAGCCCATTTAGGGAACAATTCTTCCCCTAATTGTCTCCATTTTACAGCATCTTCCTGAGCAGAGACTAGAACTGGTCTGCATTTTAACAGAGTCTTACAAATGATGCATTCTAAGGTCATTCCACTTCCTTCTTCTAAATGACACCACTCTGCTTCTTCAGCTGAAGTGTCCTCATCCTCTCACCTGCTCAGGGATAAAGAGGTGCTCAGGTTCAAACTGTTCTCAAGCACAACCCAAACTATTATTCTGAAGCTGCTGCCCTCAACTGTCATCTTCTCCAATCCTTAACTATGAGCTACAATCTTTCACTGAGTGTGTCATTTTATACTTGATTGTACAAAAATGCACATTGTTCAAATAAGCCCTTAAGGCCAGACTGGGGGCAGCCTGTGCAGTTCATTTTCTATCTTTAAATAAACAATTTAATGCCACAAAAATTTGTCTAAAAAAACACATGCTGTGTTTTCTTACAGCTTTTGGAAATATGCATAAAACCAACCTCAAAGAGACTATTTGCAGGAGCCACTGCCATTATTGGCAGAAGCTTGAAGAGCAGCTGGGTCACCTGGAAGTTCATTCAGCACTTCAGGCCACCAAGGAAGGGAATGAGAAGCAAACCCAGCGCAGCACAATCACTCCAAGCCCTCAGCAAATGTGCAGCACACTGAACTGGCTGCCAGCAGCAGTAATGCCAGCTTGTAAAACCTGCTAAGAAGGAATTACAATAATTGGGGATTGTAGTCAGGAGCTACTGTAGCAAGTCATCACAGGACAGGGAGGGAGCTGCCTGTGTAACCTGGTAAACCCCAGCTTCCTCTCTGTGGGCATGGAAAAGGTGTGATCACAAGCAGCACCATAGTTTGGATTTATCCCTTGTACCTGTAGGGCTCTTAGGCAGCTGAGACAGCACAGGAAAGAACAGCTTTCAAATTAAAAATCTTCAAAATCCAATGAGTTCTTTTGTTTTGAGGGGGTGGGGGCAGAGAATTAAGTGGCTTCAGTGGAGCTACACTGACAATATCATTAAAGAGCTATTGTGAAAAATATAATCCTCTAACTAAAAACAGATCAAAATAAGGGATTTTAAACTCTCTGGTAAGAAACACAACTGGCTACACCAGAACATGGGCTAAAAGCATATGATAATGGCAAAGCTGCTTTCAAAGCAGCACCGTGAAAGCAATTTGGCTTTTCTCTGCACCACCTACTTTGACAACCAGAGGCTTCACCCAACTTGAAATTACTGCAGCCTTCACTAAACTAAGGTTGACATGGGCAGCAGAGAAGGTAAAGTCAAAGCAAAACTCCAGCCAAAAGAGAGAAGAGCTCACCATGAAACTGCACTGCACATAAACCACAGCACTGAGGTGCTTTTTTCCTCAGGTCTGCACTGTATGAAATGCTTTAAATGTGCTGTACAAATCAGATTAATCCCACAGAGCCAAGAGGCAGGATTTTCATCCAGAATATATTACTGCTTATGCCTTTGTTCTTTTCAATCACAGATGATGAATCCAAGAGGTTAACAGCTGAAAATTAGCATATTCCTCTAACACTGGAGAATGCTTTAAAGCACTGATTCATTTTTATTGTGTGTTAACACATTCCCTCTTCCCCCCACCACAAATTAAAAAATTTGATAAACGTCAGTGGTGCACCATTTGAAAACCCTTCAGGATAGTTTTGATCCCAAACCTCCTCTCTGAACTTCATACTTTCAATGTAGATGTGCAGATTTTACAAGAGTTCCCTCACTTAGCAGGACAGTCCTGAGTTTCAGAGGTTACACTTAATTCCTTCCTAGGAACATGAAAATGCCACAAAGGAGGAAGAGAATTCCATGAATATGGGCAGGTTTAGATAAGATATTAGGAAGAAATTTTCCCCTGGGAGGGTGGGGAGGCCCTGGCACAGGGTGCCCAGAGAAGCTGTGGCTGCCCCATCCCTGGCAGTGTCCAAGGCCAGGCCGGAGCCACCTGGGACAGTGGGAGGTGTCCCTGCTCATGGCAGGGGATGCAAAGGGATGAACTTTAAGGTCCCTTCCAGCCCAAACCATTCTGTGATCCTATGAATATCAACCCTACAGGCAGCAGAAAAAACAAAGACCAAAAGCCTTTTAAGAGCCTGGTTTTTATCTTTTCAAGTATTTTGAGCTTTACAAAACCCTAAACCACTAAAGAAAACAAAATTGCCAAGAAGAAACAGCTGCAAAAATGGCACAATCAAAATAGTTCCTACATACTTTCAAATATTTTTCAAAGTTCTCCAGATCTCAGCAAATAATAACCAGATCAAATTTCTTAAAGTTTGCAGATAGATGACCCATTTCACGAATTATTTTACCATACCATTGGAATGCATGTTAAAATTCTATTTAAATTCATTCAAAGATCATAATATTTGGCTACAGAAGCTTAAAGATGTTTTATGTTCCAAAATATTTTCCCAGATCTAGCAAAAGCCTGAAGTAATTCTTTCAGGAAGGCTGTAACATGTCCTGCTCTCAAACACTTCTTGCCCTGTGAGCAAGCACAGAACAGGATATGGGGGAGCCCATGTGTGCAACAGGAGACAAGGAAAATAAATAAGACACTCCATAGAGCAGAGAACTTAATGCAAATTAGTAACAGAACTGTAAAGCCATTTAAATACTTACATGGGCTGAGGAGAGGCTTTTGAAGATTGTGTGTTTCAATGGACAAGAGAGCAGTCAATCCTCTGATTATCAGAAGTCTGCTCTAAAAAATGCTACTAGACAGTCAGTCTTTTTTTGCAAATATGAAGAGAATTTGTAAAATACATTTTTACCAAACGTTAACCAAGGCAATGGACTGAAACTAAGATGCCACAGATTGAGTTCCTCACTCCCTTTTGTGCACTTCATGATCTGATGTGACACAGGCAGTAAAAATCCTCACTCTTACAACTCTTTCTTTCTGAATGACTTGGGCTCCTTAATGCCTTTGCAACACCAGCCCTTAACACTTCAGGGCAACATTACACTGTATTGATTAAACAAGTGGTTCAGAAAACCTGGGGAAAAGAAGAGGGGGGCTGAACAATCAGAGTCGATCTCATCACCTCCATGACATGCTGTGAGTGTAATTAATCCTACCTTTATTTAGAGAAATCCACATCCTACACCTAAAGCAGCAACTCCCTGCTGGCTTCAGCCTGGGTAATTATGCTGTAACAAGGACTGGGGTTTGATTGTAACAAAGAGATGAAAAGGAAAGCAGAGCTGTGAGGACAACCCACCTTTCAGGGGAAGTCTCACCTGCAAATCAGGAGAAGCAAATACAGCTCAGAGTAGCTGACACTAATTCTCTTCATTCCAGGGAAGACAGCAGCTTCTACAGAGACTGTATAAACACCACCAGGAATCCTGGCTTTTGCTTGAAATCAAAGAGTCCGTGCTCAAACTGGCATGTTACACCTACAGTCACCCAAATTAGCAACATTACATTTGTCTTAGGCTGGGGAGCACATTTTGTGAAGGATAACAAAGCAAGTCCCACAGAACACACCAAGGCAATTTAACAGTTCATCTGCCTTAGCACATGCATCTCCTTCCCTGCATGAGCTGAAGTTATTACAATAGAGAATAAATAATGACAATGATTTTTTTTAAATAGAACACTAATAAAGGGTCAGAGGGCAAAGTAAAAAGTAGGAGAATAGCAATGATGAAAAATACGTAGGAGACTAAATACCTGCATTCCTCAGACCCTTAAAACTTTGAGAAATAAACAACTTGTACAACAGCCAGGTTTGGACAGGGCTTGGAGCAACCTGCTGTAGTGAAAGGTGTCCCTGTACAGGGCAGGGGGGTGGAACTGNGCAATTTAACAGTTCATCTGCCTTAGCACATGCATCTCCTTCCCTGCATGAGCTGAAGTTATTACAATACAAGATAAATAATGACAATGATTTTTTTTTAAATAGAACACTAATAAAGGGTCAGAGGGCAAAGTAAAAAGTAGGAGAATAGCAATGATGAAAAATACATAGGAGACTAAATACCTGCATTCCTCAGACCCTTAAAACTTTGAGAAATAAACAACTTGTACAACAGCCAGGTTTGGACAGGGCTTGGAGCAACCTGCTGTAGTGAAAGGTGTCCCTGTACAGGGCAGGGGGGTGGAACTGGATGATCTTTAAAGTCCTTTCCAATCCAAACCATTCTATGATTCCATAATAAGTGTATTAACCCCTGTAAAACTGACAGAGCTTCACCTCCATTTCAGGAACAGAGAAAATGCACATTTACTGATACTGAAATGGCATGTGTTTAACAGTAAATATGTGTGTAAGCATCAGTATTTTAAGTGACATAGGCTCAAGCTGTTCTCTTCAGAAGGGATGCAGAACACATGGACTTCCTGCCTGTCTGGACAAGGACTCTTAGAAAACCCCTCAGCCTCCCACCCCTGTCCTGGCCAGCAGGCACACACACACACTGGCCAAAACCCCAGTGTGAATAGAGCCTGGCACAAAGGGCAACACAAAACACTGCAGGAAGACACGAGGCCACACAAAGGAACCTCAGCACAGCAAGAGACACTGGGGAAACTATTCTGACACTTCTGCCAAGGACACAGCTCCTCTACAGGGGCAGAAAAAGCCACACCTGGGTTCCCCTGGTCTCAGCAGCCCATATGGCAGCTACAAACCAGCCAGTGGCTTCCTCAAAACTCTCCCTCATCTCCTGCTCAGTGAAAAGTGTCAAAGATGGAAAAATACAGACTCATAAACACAAATTCAACTCTAACTTCACCTCAGAGAGGCTGCCTCGTGTATCAGAATGGCTTGGGGAAAGCTTGGACCTGAAGAACAAAAGCATGCAAAGCAGACAAATTAAATTTAATTTTATTATGGAAATGAAAGCAATAACAGAAGTGACAGCAGGGTGGATGATAAGCTCACTTAGCAGGGGGATCAAATGAAGTGATGACATGTCATTATGACCTCAGGGGTTAAAGATGCAATTTTCCATCTGGCTGCATCTGGCTTTTCAACAGAAATGTTGACACCACCTGCCGAGATTTACCACAGGCTGCCTCCAGAGGTCTTTGTCAAGCCTTTGTTACCCAGGTTAACATTTACTTTTCCCTGCTTTCTGCTAAAGTTTTGCTGAGCAATGTGCTCCTTTTCTTCAGAACCTACTAATACTTAGCAGGATTTACATGCCACTTCATACAAGAGTTGAAATTAATAGTCACTGCACAAGCAGCATAAAGATAAATACTACAAACTTAAAAAGCAGGTAAAACTTGCTTTAAGATGGCAAACAGGAAGACAAAATTTTAGCTACACTTGCTGACATCTTGATTGTCCAAGAGATTTGGGAATCTACTTTTCCTTCAGTAACAGGCACCTGAAAATAATTTTTCTAAAAAAGAAAATACTTACAAAATAAAGACCTAGCTTGTATTCCCCATACCCAACTGACTATTAGCCACCTGCATGTGTTTTATTCAGCAGCTTAATCATTTTCAATTGCAGATACACTGTGCTTAAAATAAATCAGCTTTTGCCAGCCCAGTGACACATTCACTTAATCATCTAATTTCCCCACAGCCAAACTATGATCTCAAACCAAATCTGTAATCAGCCATTGACACACTGCTGGCTATAAGGTTTTTGGTTTCCACATGGATTATTTAAAAGTCAGTACCTACCAGGAGTGTTTCTCTTCATTTGGAATAGGATTGTGAGCTTACTACCCTTGGAT
The DNA here is from genome assembly GCA_013400695.1 of Neodrepanis coruscans. Lineage (NCBI taxonomy): Eukaryota > Metazoa > Chordata > Aves > Passeriformes > Philepittidae > Neodrepanis > Neodrepanis coruscans. The sequence goes on from VYZS01073226.1 coordinate 24,830, forward strand.
ACATCCATTACAGCTTTCCCTGTGCTGAGCTGTTTTCCTAAACCTACAGCTCCCAGACTGCCAGGACTGGTGAGCTAAAAAACTTGCTTCAAAATGTTTTAAAGTGACCAGATTCTTCACTAAACAGAACTCACAGCCTGTTTTAACAGTTGAAAAATAAAGAGACCCCAGTCTCCATCAGGACTTGGTGACATACCAGTGAAAGAGGGGAAGAAAATGAAAACCCTGCACTGATCCTGAGAGTGCCCTTAGTTGTGAAAAGGCAGAAGGAAATGGAGACAAAAAATGTTAGTGAAGCCTGAATGGAGCAAAGAATGGCTAAGAAACAAAACAGAGAAAGTATCAAGACTGACTAGAGATTGAAATAACTCCACTGAAAGACCACCACAAAAACACCTATAAATACCTTCCTGACCCCAAACCTTCCCCACAACAGCAATTACAGAATCCCACAATGGTTTGGATTGGAAGGGACTTCAAAGACCATCTTGTTCCACCCCCTGCCATGGGCAGGGACACTTTCAACTATCCCAGGCTGCTCCAACCTGGCCCTGGACACTTCCAGGGATGGGGCAGCCACAGCTTCTCTGGAAACCTGTGCCAGGGCCTGAGAGGGAAACCACAACCTTCTTCCCCTGGCAGGGAAGATGCACCACCCTCTTCTCTAGAGACCTTGCTCACCTTGGGGAGCTGTGAGCCCTTGTCCTCAACAGACAAGTAGTCACCCATTTCTGCATCTCTCGAGGTATTTTCTGAAAGACAAGGGAACTTGCTTGTTCCCTTCAGCAGAAAGGAACAAAACAAAGTGTTCCCATTCCCTGTGCACATGCTGAACTTCAAACAGATGCTTCACTGCTAAACTGAACAGGAATGACTTCAGCATATGCTTAAATGCTGTCCTGATTCAGACCTAAAAATAGGCATGGTTTCTGTGGTTCCTCTTTCTCCTGCTCTCCTAATGACAGACAGCTATTGTGCCCTGTCACTCTGACAATAAGAGAGCTTAATTGCCCTCTTTCCAGCAGCTGTCAGTTCTGCTTAACTGGGACATAATGTGAGAGTCTGGGAGGAAACGTGTTAATCTATTAGTCACTTATAGCTCCTGTGCATTTTCCTGGGCTGGATTTAAAGAAAACCCTGGGTTTTATGACTGCCTTGCTAGACATTATCTTCATTGATATGGGCAGCAGAGCTATTACTGCCTTATGAGCCATTTCTTTGTCAAAGATCCATGAAATAACTTTCTCCTTTATTTACCACACTTTTTCATCTCAACTTCAACCTGAACATGAATTTCCCTACACTTAGAGAATTTCCCACACGTTTAAGGTGTGGCCAGAAAAGGCCTCCTCAAATTATGAGTGTGAAATGAACTGGCTGTTCCTGGAATTAATCAGCACTGAGGAACCAAAATGTTTGGAAACACCTGTAGGTGCTTTAGAGTATTTTGTGCATTGCTATTTACAGGAACACAGTCACTGAAAGCACACAGAGCAAGAATCAACACCCACAACAAATAATAAGCAGTTCTGTGAGTCTGTATTTTTCTGTATTAACAACTATGACAATGGCAGGTATTTTGTGTTTGCATTAGTAACGCCTATTCCAACTCACACCTTTTGTGAGCCTTCAGAGGAGGGAAGGAAGAAAACACAAAAGCTGCATGAAAAACAGAATTCATCTGACAAGAACAATATAAAGCTTACTAAGACTTGAACATGCAACTTGCTTTAATCATTTAATCCCCCTCCCACTGTTTTCCTACCAACACTTTTGGGTTGAAGCCATTAAAACATGCAGATACTGTAACCAGTCTGGCTGCAAACCTCTCCAAACTCTGGAAATAAGCCCTGCTGACTCTGTTGAAAGAACACAGGTGAGGAACAGAAGTGCTGAAGTGCAGGGATTGTGCCTGGAAGTGGCACAGGCACTGTTTCCTCTCAAATGAAGTGCAAGCCAAAGCACATTGCCAGGGAGAAGGAGCTGGCAAACAGCTCCAGGGACAGGAGCACAGAGATTTGTGACACTTGTTCTGGTGTTAATAATCAATTGGTACAACTGCTCCAGCCCATAAATCAATGTTTCATACAGATGTCACTGGCTTGCATGTGCTGTCAATTCAATTCTGAACTAGAAGTTATTTCCAGCCTTCATCCCAAAGTTACATAAGGGCATTATAAACATTTTTGTTCCTAAGAGAGATGGCAGTAGAACGAAACCAACTTCTGGGGAATCTTTCTCCAAAAAACCCTATTCATATTAATGAAAACTTATTATTATTTAAAATGCATTTCCTTTATCCAGAGATGTCACTACATAAAAAAGTAGTGAATATCTCCACTTCTGCATTAAGAAAAGCTGGACAGACACAGTTACTGCATGAACAAGACTGATCATAATTCCATGTACAGAAGAGATTGTTTTGCTGATACTTGTTCACAGATGAAATGTGCTAAAAACACTTCCCACACCAGTAACTCCTGAAGAACTTACTTGACTTTCTGAATCCAGATGCAGTAGTCTGTGATGAAGAGATCATTAAGGATGTAGGCAGGGTCACTCTCCATGAAAATCTTGTGAATGCCCAGCAGACACTTCAAAACCGCAGCTTTTCCTGGAAAGAGATTTTTATTTTTGTGCTTCCCTAGAAATGGTAAGAGATCATCTTTCTCTCCTCTGAGGCTCTAATAACCATGGTATCTACAACCATCTTGGAACTTGTTGTTGATTCACAGGCTGGGAACAGCAATAATATGTCCTTCAATACCCACAGCCTCTGAATTCAGGGGGAATCTGTGAGAGGGACCAAAGCCTCAGGGCACAGTCATGCATGGAATTCTCCACAGCTGAAGGAGCCCCTTCCCCCCAGCTCCTCCATTCTCCAAGCTGTGCTGTCCCAAACTTGGGAACAGGGATTTAAAGGAAAAGGAAACTGAAAAGTAACTCAGCAATCACAAGGAGTTCTGGCCCATCATTTCTGTGAATGAAGAGGAAACATTTCCTTTCATGCCTGCACAAATCCCTCTGCTGGGAGATAAGGTTGGGAACACACAGCTCTCAGCAGGATGAGGCTGAGCAGGGCCTGGAATTAAGGAGAACTTCTCATACTTCTGCTAATTACAGAATTATTTGGAAGAAATGGAAGATGGAAGCAAAATGGAAGAAAAAGTCACTTCAGGCTCAAGGAGGGGTCATTTGACAGTTGATAAATGCAGTAAAAGATGAATAAAGTGAGTGTTCTCTCATTCCACAGCCAGGAAATTTGCTGTAGTCAATTTGATTTTCCCTTCACATGCAACCATCCAAAGAGCTGGAATATTCTCCCCTGGTTTTCTCAGGACAGTTGCTAAAGGGTTAAGTGCTGCAACCTTAAAAAAAAATTATTTTCACTTTTTAATGGGGGGAAAAAACCCATATTGAAATGGAAACAGCCACTACTGCAAATGGAATCTAATAACCCTCTCCCAAGAGGCTGGCTCCTCCTAGGCTATGAAACCTGAACAGGGATGAAATTACATTTTACAGATTTAGAAGAGAAGGGGAAAAAAAAAAAAAGAGGAAAAAAAAAGATCAGAACTCCCCCTGCTGTTCAAGCACAAAACTCGTTTGTGATTCCATGGTGAAAGAATACAGCTGGAGAATGAAAGTTGAAGGATGAGGGAGATGCCAATAAGGAGAAAGAACAAGGAGAATAATGGCAAAAAAAAAGAAACAAAAAATGCTAAATGTAACTGGTAACTTTTAGATTGTATCCCCATAAGCACTTGTCAAGCAGAGCTTGTCAAACATCACTATTTTGACTGAAGTGTGCTCTTTTAAAAAGAGATATGTGGAATTAAAGTTTTGCTCATTTTTTCAGGTTCCAGCTGTCAAGCTGTCAGCCCAAACCATTTCCAACATCCATCCTGCTACTCATCTGCCAAGTGACAATGTACATCAGTGAACACCACACTAATTCTCAATTAAAAAGTCTTTCTTCATAAATTAAAAGTTTGGGATTACAGCAGCTTAATGGGTCTCTAATTAGAGAGGCTGCAAGTCTTGCCAGACATGGAACAGGGAATCCTGCACCAGGCAAATGTGGAGCACAGCAAACATCTGCTTTTAGAATATGGGGTCCATGTGATTGAACAGAGTTTTTGCATCTCTTCTGTGTAAAGTCACAGCTCCTCATTGTGCTGATCAATAAATACACTATTTTCTGATTCTTTAAAAAAACCCAGGAGTTTTAAAAGTGCAAACAACCCTCCAACATCTGTAACAGACAAGTGAGAGCAGGTGTCTGCAGATCCCTGGATTCCCTTGTTGTCCCTTGCTATGACAGCAGGGCACCACTGCCTTTCCCCCCCTCTTTTAACCCCCCCCCCCCAAAGAACAAAGAAATGCAGTCAACAACTGCACTGAATTTTGAGCAGTTTTGCTGCAGTATTTTAAGGATTATAGAGCACTAAAACAGCATATGAAAAAAAAAATCTGCTGAGGACCTCAACATTCATCAGCTTAATGCATTCATCTTACAATTAAAGCCTTTGGCAGGAAGTCTTAATTCAAAATAAAATGTTTCAACCACACGCAAAGATCCTTAATAGCTTAAAAATGCTGTGTCCTGCACCTTGGAAGAGATCCATCAACATAAAACTAACAGGTCTGAAGTTAAATAACATAACTTGAGGCATAACAATTCACTCTCACCAGAATTCTTTAGTGTTTTCAAATATATTAGTTCCCTGTGCTTGTTGTTATTGAAATATTGCATTATAGGATGTTTGTAAAAACAGAAGCTTCTCAAATTCCACTGAAGATTGAAGGGGGAAACATTTTGACTGAACAAAGGTCCCTTGGCACTGCAAATATTAACTACAAACTTATTTAAACTCCAGCTCTTCTCAGCCTTTCCACACCTCCCTTCCCAAACTACTGAAAAAATCCTGTTGGGTCACTGAATGTTCACTTTAATACCATTTTCCATCCTGACATTAAAATAAAAGTAAATATCTTGCCTATCATGTGCTATCCTCCTCAGAAAAAAAAAATCCCAAAGGCTGTCAGCACTGTATCATTGCAGTTGTGTTATCAGAATTCTATTTTTTTTTAACACTTATGAACAGCAACATAAGCCAGTGGAGATAAGTGAGGATGGACAACATTTATCTTCCCCTTAAAACTTCACTACTTGACTGCTGTAATGTGAATGGTATTTTGAATCATCAATGGTTTTTGGCAGTAGTAGAGATGAATATTGCCATTTGTGTGGGGTTTTAATCCTGCAACTCACAAGCATTGAAAAGAAACCACCAAAGTGCTGCTTCTCAGTGATATTTCTGTCCAAAAAATAAATTTAACGCTGAATGTTTTTTTTCCCCCCTCTCAAAGTCATAACTCACAACAAACAGAAAAGTTGCAAGAAACTTTAACAAGCCAGGAGATGAACATGGTTGTGGTACAACTGCACAGCTGGAGCTGGGGTTGGGAAGATTTGTACTGTTGCAGGAAATAAACTCCAGTCTGGGATAAACAGGGAACATAGAAGAAGAAGGTTGCTGCTGAAACAATAACTTGCAGTGAGTGATATGACAGCTCCACTCAATGTGAAACAAAAAAAAAGCTACAAATCTGTACAGTACAGACAGTTTTTTATTCTTCAGGGTCACCTCAACCATTTTGCCTTAATCCTACACTGAAGAGGAGCCACAAAAGAACTCCTTTCCTGAAGTGTGTGATTCTGAACTGCCCCACACCCTGCAACACCTCAGGAATCAGGAGGGCTGGATCTACCACCCCCTGGATAATAAATGTGTTGCTCCAGAGTCTGTTTGGGTTTTTCCCCCTGGTAAAGGCACTAATTTTGTTCTCTTCTCTCCACAGCCCCATTTCCACAAAACCACAAGGTGTGCAGGAATGTTGGTATTTTCAGTTTGGCCAATTTCACTGCAAGTTATTAAAGCAAACAGACAGACAAAGTGGCTGTACAGGCATCACTCCAGTGCCTCAAACACCCACCTAGTTGCAGTATCAGGACTGTGTCACTGCAGGCACGTGTCACCAACCCAAAGTGTCTGTACAGGGGATAGCACAGCACCCTTCTTCCAAAGGACACCAGCACATCATGGATGCAAGTGAAGCTCTGTGAGAGAAACCTGGATTAGCCTGGGGGCTTGTTTGTTTTCCTTTAAGGGATAAAGTCAGAGCAGAATAGAGGAAAAAAAAGCAGCACATTTTTATGTTATGCCTCTAAAAAAAATCTGTATTTGAACAGATACAGAAATCAACATGTTAAAGAGAAACAAGGCACTGCACATTTAAGTTTGCATGGCAGGATAACAGAAATCCAATACATTTTAATGGTTTTGGATTAAAAAAAGAATGTAGAGAACATCAGAATAAAGCATCTAACTCAAGACTTTGCCATCTTTCAGATTAAAGCAATAAATTACATCTGTCCCATATTATTATATCTATTAAGGAGAAGCTATAAAAAGCATTTTAAGAATGAAGAAAAATTAAATCCACATGGTATTAACCAAATACATGTGTACATATAAGATCTTTAAAAATGATACATGATTCTGCCTTCATGGAGATGACAGATTTTCAAGACAGGGATAAATTTACCTGCCTGGGGAGAGCAGTTCATTCTCCTCCTTTATGAGTGAGGAAGGCCTCTAATTTACTCAGAGGCATTCAGGAGCAATTAAAGACTTTCTTAAAAATTAATTTCCTTCCAGCTTTCCCTTTTCAAGACAAAACACTCCATTTATGAAATCAAAAAATACCTATTTCATCTCAAACTCTCCATCTATTCCAATTAATAAAAACACTCTGCTGCCAGCCAGCACTTCTTGGCATTCTGTGACTCCCTCGACCTATTTTTCATTTTAATGGATCACCAGCAAGCACTTAAATCATTTATGATTTGTGATTTAATATTTAGAGGCAAGGTGTGTACATGCCCAGCAAAATGGCAGTCAGTTCAAACAAACCAGAGCTGAGGCAATCTTATTTACAGAGGAATGAAAACACCCACCCCTACATGGTTTGTGTAACACAGATAGTTATTAACAGCTTGGTGCCAGGAGACTGAATTTCCTAAGTGTGAAATATACTGTTGGCACAGGCTGCACCAAGAACTGCTATATCATGGGATAAGCATATGCAGAAAACTCCTCCACTCTGTTAGGACATGGATCTGGAAAAAAAAAAAATCAACCAGGAGTTAAGGCA
>VYZS01073238.1:4252-24811 GCA_013400695.1 Neodrepanis coruscans
ACTGAAATGGAACCGTGAGTAACAATGCATTTGGGGAAGCAGCAGATTGCTTTTCAATACACAACCACAAAGATCTCACAGGGACAACATTAATGTACTGAAATATATTAATTTATATACTTCCTTAGGTTGTGCTTACCTGTTGCTTTTTTGCAGCAGAACCTAAGGTGGAAGGTCTGGGAAGGCACTGTGAAGTATAAATAATTGCACTGTTTGCAATTAATAAAGATTTTATACCTTAAATGAATCAAAATCAACAGCCTCCATTTTGTGACTGATAAAAGAATCAAGTGAATTTAATTTGCTCAGTTTAGTACATAATAAATGCACCATTCTGTAAGGTTATCTACAAAATACCATGCAAAATACCTGAACTATTAAACTTAATACCCTACACTAAAGATAGCAAATACTGTCCTAGCCTTTTTCAAGCTACCAGCATAACTCCTAATTTTAAAAGGGATAAAAATAATTCCTTCTATTTCTACAGCACAATACATACATTGCTGATTACCTGAATAAACTACTTCAGTTTTCAAGCCTTAACTTTTACTTCTCTGTGCAGCCACCCTAAAAAAATTTATTCTCAAAGCAACAATATGATGTTCCAAAAGATAAAGCAATGAACAGTTATAGAATTTTTAAAACATACCTACATCAATCACTACATATCCGCAAACTATCTGAAGACAAAGACAACTTCTGTCTAACAAGTGGTTCCAAAGACTTCAATGTTATGATATGCATACTTTAAAACACTGAATGACAGCTGTCTCAGGAGTACTAATGAAAAAAACTATTACTCAGATAAACAGAAACATGATTTTCTTTAGCTATTGCTAAAAGTTTCAGGAATACTTACCCACAAAACTCACATTATGTGTATGTATATATATATAAGCAAACCTACATTTCTGAATTAAGAAGCAATTATGATTTCCTAAGATACCAGCACTGTATTCCAACATAATAGTCACACAAGTACGGCATTTTCATTATGTGGAACATTGACAAAAAGATACTGTTGCAGTTCATCAATTTGTCATTCTGATGTACTTACAGTGCAATGCTCCTTGAAGGAACAATCAAGGATGATACACAGCACAGTCCTCCTCACCCCTATAGAGCTAGTTCTATACTGGCTGGATCAAACCTGCACTTCAACAGACAATGGCAAGACAGACTGTAGTGCATGTAATCTAATATATGCAAAGAGCCAATAAATATGCAAAGAGCAAACACAGGATTTCAAGAGAATCAGCTTTTTAGTATGAGCATTGGAGCAATAAAAAGTTTCAAGTATATATAAAAAAATAATCTGTTGATTCAAATACTTGAATATTTACAAAAACAGACGTTATTTGCTCTGCAGGAAGTTCTCAACCACTCCCACCACTCAAAACAAAACAGCGTTTTAAGGACAGATGCAATTTTTGTAACTACTATGCAAACCACATTGACTTTTCTACACTGAATTTTGAAGTGGACTACTTAAACTGAAGGCTTAAGCACAATACACTTAAAGTAAGTTTTATAACTAGTCTGAAAAAATCCATGAAATAGTTATGCAGGAACAGTTTTGAAGTATTCAATTAAAAACAAAAGTTATCTGTTATAGCAGCTGCACAGGTCTGAAACAGTGGTCATGTATAAAAGGAAATTTCACTGTTAATGCAATGGAAGTATGCCAAAAGATCACCTTCTTGAACACATGCAGTTTAATCAAATAGAAAGAAAATTAAGGTATCAAGATTACTGGTCCTAGGCAGCAAAATACAATGAATGAAAGAGATCCTCCATCTACAACTATTCTGCAAGAGGGGAAAAACATGCTAACGACAACTTTTTAAACTCAACAAGGTTTCATGGGGGAAAAAAAAAACCAAACTCATTTGTGTACAGGTACCTTGATTCAGCGATGCAAATCAATCCTATAATTGTGCATTTACCCACATATCCAACTTACCGACACAGGAGGTTTCATATTATTTATTGTAAAGCACAAAACAGGCATTTTAAAAGTGATAAAGTATACATTGAAAAAGTACATTTATATCACAAAGCATTGACCACATAATTGCAAATACATTTGCTGGAATGTGTACATCTACACTAATACTAAAAACAAACCATTTTTCATTTCTACACAGAAATATTACCTCCTATCAGTAGTGATAGATATTTTGTACATTTTCAAAAACACTATTTTTTTAACCAAAATTAAGATCTTCATCAAGGCGTCTGCATCCATACATTTAACAAAGGTTTTTTCCCCCACACAATGAAGCAAATACTGTATTGTCCACTTCTTATTATTGGCCCTGTGCAGAAGAGATACATAAGAGATACACAAAAAGTTAAAGAAAATCCTTTAAACCGAGCTAACTCAGGAGTGAAGCCTTTAAGAAAGAAAAATTGGTTAATGTAAATGGTGGTGGCTTCTTGCATGGTTTTCAAAACCCTGGGAGGAGAAAGGTTTTCTTTTTTTTTCTTTAAAAAAAACCATAATCACCAAACACATGGATAGATACAGAACTCAAGTTATCAAGTAAACAAAGTCATCTACTAATTATTCTAATAGCTATTTTGCTAGAAAAAAAGATGCATACTCCAAAGTAACAAAGCAGGAGACATGCAAAAAAATATCTACAACCACTGAAACGGAAGCCAGCCAAAAAACACTTTAGCACTGTACCTGTGGTGCTGGAGGATGTTGTGGCATTCCCTGTGGACTTGTCTGGGCGTAATACGCTGCCTGCTGCCTGTAGTACTCAGCCCATGCTGCACTGTAATCTGGCTGCCCGCCCGGAGGAGCCCCAGCAGGGGCAGGAACAGCTTGACCTGCAAGTAATTACAGTTACAGAGCTTTGTTGTTGCAACAGAAACGAGAGAACTTCAAGACCTTGTTGCCTAACAAATGTCACCTAGCAATATTCCTCCAAGGCTTTTGAATAAACTTCTGGCTACTTTTTTTTAACCTAACCACTCATCCTGTTATTTTAATGTAATGATTCCCATGTAAAGCAAAATTGAGGAACCCTAAGGACAGTTTTTTTCCTGCCTCTTGATTCATATTCATGAATCATGTTTAAAGCATGCTGACCTAAACAACAATGAAGTTGAATTTAAATACACATCAAGAGGCAAAACATTTTGTAAACCATCAAGACTGACTTTACCTTAATTTATGGACTGCATTTTAAATCTCAGCAGATGCAAATTCAAACAGCCCGCAATTCTGGCATCCTTCATGCAATTGCTAGGATATTGCAGATTACATTTTTCAAGAAGAGCATTAATTTCTGTAAACATTTACTTCACCACAGAATATTGCCCTGAAACTTCCCCTTCCAATCTCTGCTAAAGTTCCAACCCTGTGGAAATAACTGTGTGTACACACACGTGCACACACATTCACTCTCCCAGACTTGCAGCTCAGAACTACCGATCCTTTCAACATAATCAACTTAAGATTAAAACCTCTAACAGTGACACACAAAAAGGCTCCTCAGGATATTAAAAAGCCCAAACAACACAGCCAAACAGCCAACCTTTCAGGACCTTAGTCATGCTGTTCTGCCAAGGAAAGTGTCACAGGCAGCTTTACCTCCTTTTTCCCTAACTTCAGAAACATCGAAAACACTTCACTTGGTACAACAAACTTCTTCTCAATTTTTTATCTGAAAGGTATTTTTGCAGTTACCAGTGCAGACCTTACATGTGTAAAAGCAAAGCAACACTCTCCTCTACCCAAACATTTGTCCTCACACATCTGCATGCATCCAGACAGAAGGGGTTTATGCAGAGAGCTTCATTTAAAGTTTCTTGAATTTCCAAAACAGAACTTATATTATTGTGAGATGATATTTTTGATTTACATGAAGGGTTTATTTTTTCAAATCAAGTTTTACAGTCAGAATTAGGATACTACTGCAAACCTCCCCAAGTTTTTTCTAAGATACTAAGAAAAAAACCCAACAATAACAAAACCAAACCACTGCTTCCTATCACCCTGCAATAAATAAACCCCCCAAAAATGCAAGCCTGCACCCTGTATAATCCCATGTGCAACCTGTCTGTTCTGATGCAGCTTCCACATGATGACGGCTCAAAGTTTTCAGTCCTACCTGGCACCTTTTATTTGAATCCAAGACCACTGAGCAACCTTCTGGGGAATGTGGGTATCAAAGATGCTAATGATGTTTTCTAGGGTATCAGACATGTTGGTTTTGTTTGGTTGTTTTAAAATACCTTAACCCAAAAAACTGACATGAAGCATGACAGCTGTTCACATTCCTCCTCGTAGTCTTCCAATCCTCTCAAGAACATTAACTGAGCAGAAAATTACAAATATTTGACAAAGCACCATCCTGAAAGCCATCAAAATACAACCTTCCATTTTCCAACCACAGCTTACATAATCTTTTTATTTACAGAGTAGGCAAGTTATGCAAAATTATCCATCTTTTTTTGGGTTATACAGTACAGCAATTGTTTGCCTAGAAAAAATTAAATTTCTTCCAATCTTTAGAGCTGTAATCACATTTTACAATTTATCACAACTTAAAATTCACATTTGTGATTACCTGAAACAAAGATGTGGCTACAAATTACCCCAGCATACAATACAGCCCCTAAGACAAGGGTCTGAAAAAGATGGATTTCGCCACTGTATTTCTGAGTTGGAAAAGAACTTACTTACAAATCGCTGTTTTACTGTGATCAGTAGAACTGTATCACACCAGTAGGAAGCCCCTTTGGAAAACAGTATTATTGTTTTGATGGGCATATTCAGAATTTTAGAGTAAGTGTGAGAAAACTGGTAACACCAACTGCACTATCCCGTGCAACTCGTTCAGCTCAATACTGTCACCCTCAGAAGCTGCCACAAGGATAATCAAAATAATTTTCTTCAGCAGCAAAACCAGAACTGACTGGGCTCAGTAAGTCCAAGTTTCAGCTCAGTTCTCCCAGAGAGGTTAGTGACTTATCTGTGCTGCCATATATCTGAAAGAGCAATTTGGAATTTCCACCTTCCCCCTTTGGCACCAATCAGTGGGGACAGAGGACCGTGGTACTGTAGGAAGCACAAACAGCACCTGAGAGCCCTGAGGCCACATGAACTTGCTGCTGGACAGCCCTCCTGTTCACCTGACCTTCTACTATTTCTTAATATTGTTGTTAAGGAGGTGGGGAAAACCACCACCCTTTAACATTAAATCCAGTTAAGCTGAATTCCTCTTTTCTGAGTGGATCTTAATAGGAATAGTATCTACCACATCAAGATGCTGAAGCAAAAAATTCTCATGATCTGCACCATCAAGTTATACAACCTCAGACATCATGAGCTCTTTTTCAGGCAAAGAATCTGAACCAGAAGAAGAAATTAAGATCAGAACTGCCCTTGTGTTTTCCCTCTTATTTGATTGTAATGGCATTTTTTGATTTTGCATTTTAGGAGCAACTACTTTTATCTCATATATTTTTTGTTTTGTTTCACACTCCTCTTTGGAATTGCTCCCAGAAACTACTCCAACACCTTTTGACTCGCTATTATTTAATCAGAGCAAATGCAAAACTAGTGCAGCCCAGATTTTGCTTTTGAAAGAGCAAATTAGAAAGATGGCAGAGCCCCTGCCAACAAATTACATTTTTTTTAGAAAAACAGTGAAAAATACCCACAACTTTGCACTTAAGACAATAAAGTAGTAAGAAAGTCAAATGAACCAGGAAGAAGGAAGATGGCGAGCCCATCTTTGGTATCACGTGTTTGGGAGATCTGATGGAATTTTCTTAGTCTGATATGCAAATCTTAAGTAAATAATCATTCCATACTTTTTCTTTCATTTCATCACTTATAACTGTTCTATATTTTGGCACAGCATATCTTAGCAAATAATTCGAGATCAACATGGTAGAAGGATGTTAAGAGGAATTAAGTATGTTATTAACCTGACATCTAAATGCTTTTAGTAATCCATGAACTGAGTGCAGTTGGAAAAGGACAGAACAGTCCCCAAGCCCTGCCATACAAACAAACACAGAGTCAAACCAGATGCTGCTGTTTGTCTGGTCAAACGGAGACACCAGAGAAAGTTCTGGCATTCATAAGCCTGTAGTGGTCAGTAAAAACATCCACAACTACTGAGTCTGTGGGAGGACCCCATGGACAAAAGACACAGCAACAACATGTAAGGAGCAGTTTAAACACACCTCTGCAGTGCTGCAAAGCTGATGCTATTTATAAAAGGACTCTACACAAATTAAAGCCAAGTACAATGCTTTTGTAAGTTGGAACACAGAACGCAAGTTACAAGAAAAAAGAACTCCTATGTAACCTGAAGAGCATTAGGAAACAACTACAAAACAAGAAAAAATAGCTTCATAAAGCAGATCAAAGTTGAACTCAAACTTAGGAAATACACTATAAAAATACTGAGATTGATGCATTTAGATGATGTTTCTTCCCAAGGATCAAATACAGACCTGTCATTAAGTATGAAGTGTTTCTGTAAAGCAATTAATAGCATAAATACCACTAAATGTGTTACATACAACACAGAATTTAAGCCTGTTTTTCAGCAGGGCCTTTCACAGTGTATGGTTTGGAAGACACATGGACTGTGTGGTTTGTTTTTTTTTTTTATCAAAAAAGTCCATCTCATCAAGCAAAATATGGAAGTCTTCTAAGACATTCTACTATACAACAATAGAAGAAAAACAAACCCTGCACACTTACCCATTTTTTTGTAGTACTCCTCCCAGGCCTTGGTATAGTCAACCTGTCCTGCTGGAGCTGGATTTGGCTGATCTCCTGAATTACATTAAAAATAGTCAAACTAGAACTACAGGGGTTTGTTTCATACATAATACAAATAATCACCTGAAATTTTCAGCAACAATCCCAGGTGACATCACTCAAATCTGACACTACAAACCTTTCTGGTACAAGCTACTACATCTATAAACTTATTAATAAGACACTACACAGAACCAAAGAAATGTTTATAGTGTTTAGCATATTTCCAAGACTCAAAAATGCACACCACTCAACACAAAATAGTTAAAATGACTAAAATTCAAGTGGTAAGCCTCGCCCAGGCATAACAGTTGTATTAACATTACTAAATACCAAACTTGTAATTGTCAATGGAAGTGATGCAACTGTAAGCAAATGACAGTAATTTTTACTTATGCCTGTTTCATGTAGTTATTAACTCAGCCCAAGATGCAGCAAAATTCTCTTTGGAGTATATTGCAAGATAAATACATTACCCTTACTACTGCTGAAATCAAGAAAATCAATGCTGAAGGCTGCAAGCAGTAGTTTCCAAAGAAAACCAGCTACTTAATTTCCTCAATATATGAGGACAACAATAAAAAATAATGGGGCATTTGCACCCCAGCAGTGAGAAATGTGTCCATTTCCCTGAACAGCTACCTTGTCCATTAGTCTGGGTTGTAGCTGGTCCACCAGGAGGGGCTGCAGGTGGTGGCTGTGCTTGCTGCTGGTAATAGTGAGCATAATAAGCTGCCCACGCTGCTGAATTGGGATCTGTTCCTGGCTTGCCTAGGAAAACAGAACATAAGCATTTATGAAAGTAGTACTACTGTGAACAGAATTCTGTCCTAAATTAATCCTGTCCTAGACATTTATTTTCCTCCAAGAAAAAATCCAACTAAGCAAAATAACCATGTACATACTTTAAGTATTTCTTCTAGCACAAAGTTTCAATCAGGTTTCAGACTAATTTACTGTACAAAGTGTACTTTCCTAAGTCTAGTGAGATAAAGTAATTTCAGAACCCTTACTACTACAATGCCATTTATTAATTTTTAAATGTGATAAGCAGAAACAGACTTTGCAACTTTATTTAAACAGTCAAGTTAATAAAGGGCAGCAGCAATGAACCATTCTAGCACCAAACAATTTCGGTGGTTTTACTTTTATAACCTCACGCTAATGACACTGGCACCGGTGGAGGAGGCCAAATACATATTTCTGAAACAGAAGAATACAGATCTTACTACGTATTTGCNCATGTCACTTTAAGGTAACAACAGTAAAATACAGAAGCACATAGCATGTTAAGAACCTTAAGCCCCCATACATGGCTATTAAGCATCACTGTTTACTTACAGCTTTTTAGTCTAATAATAATAGCAACATTTGCATCTTCTGCAGCTATTTCCATGGTTCCTTATTTTTACCTACATCTAGGCAGGTCAATGATGCTGCTTCCTAGAGTTTTAGTTCTCTGTTTTTCACAAATAGCCTTTTGGAATGGCTTACTCTTGATGAATCACAGATTGATTACATTACCAGACTGGCAATCCACAACACCTGAAAATCTACTATTAGAGAACATAATGTTTTATGCAACCATCACATATTTGCATACAGTATTTCCATTCATAAAGACTAAAAGTTTCTGTAAAGAAATGTGGCCAACTGAGGAGAGAATTTCACATAAGGACACAGACACAACTGGTGCTTCAGAATTAACTACACATGGGAATGGAAATATAAATCCTCACCCAAACAAAAAATAGGTAAGGCAGGGAGTAATGGAAGAGAAAAGAAGAAATCCCCTGAAAAAGGCATTCAAGAAGAAATCCACAACAACAAATTATGCTAAATGAAATACTGCTACAGAGATCAGATGTAACCACTTCAAATGCACACAGTAATATCAACATATAGAAAAAATGTTAACACGCTATTTCCTTTTTAAACTACACTGTTTCCATCAACAATAGTGGATTTAAACTAACATGTACTATATTCTAAGGTTACCTGCAGATATCAAATAAGCCATTGCTCGATTCCCCCCCCTCCTTTCCCCTCTACAGTAGAAGAACAAAAGAGGAGGATTCACTAGATTCCCAAAGAAATGTGACTGTGGTAACTAGCTCCACTTTTACGTGGCAAGGCCAAGCATGGTTCTGGAGAAAGCACCTCTGAAAAAAAATACTAGAACAACCCAGTTGCTCATTTCAGTGTAACAAATAAGTGCAAACTATTGAAAATTCATCCAAATGCATGCTGGTCAAAATAACTTCTGCTTCACATAGAAGAACTTCATCAGGTTTTTAAGAGTATTTATCAAAAGAAGGGTTACAAAATCACCAAGACTGAATCAAGACAGTATCTGCCTTTTTTTCTTACACATCTTGATATACATAAGTTATTTCATAAAAAATTGAAAATGTGATGTGAAACAGACTGTAACATTTTAGCAGTGGTTTTGCATTAAATGACACTTTTAGTATGCTGAGACTGTAAGTCACTTAGAAATCATTCTACTTTAAAATAATGACAATAAGCAATTTTAAATACTAAACTGAAAGCATGCAGAGCTACCTTTTGCAAAATTTTGGGAACAGAAATCAGAGATGGCTCTTTGAAAACATGTAGTACCTGATAAGACATCCTCCTCTCTTTCACTACAGGAACCTGTGTCAGGAACAGTGGCTATCTGAAAATACTTATTCCATTTATAACAAAAATTGAGATCTTTTGGCTGAAGTCCTGAGGAAGCTTTACCTCAAACACGAGGTACAACAGACTCAAGCATCTAAGCCTTACCATGCCTTCTGTTTTGGCTGCAGTTCCATTTCCCCATATGCTCTAGTCCAACCAAAGGATGTAAACTTAAAGAAAAGCAGGATACTACAACTTTGGGAAGTTACAATTAAGTAAAAACTCCCAGTCTTGACAAAGATAAAAAGAAACAGATTCAACATCGATGGGTTTCAGAAGAAAACACAAAGCTATTATAAGCAAAAGTTCAAAATACACACCCCTAACTAGTTTTACTGTATTAAGACCAGATCAGAGGTTTTATTCTGCAAAAGGGATTTAACAAAATACACCTGCATCAGACTCTGAGAAGCAATCCTCATAGGTCAACAAAAGCTAAAAACATAATACAGCACAAACTGTGCAAAGACAGAGCAGTGAAATGGTTTAAAACAAAATACAAAGTCATTTACTATTAAAGAAAACATCCTCATTACAAAACTTCATGTAAAAACAGAAATTGTAAGGAAACTGGACTGTGTAAGATCAGTGAACCATGACTCTTGCAGAAAGTATCATAAACAGGAATGCAGTATCTGTAACATTTGTAAAAAAGCATACTCCAACCCACAACAATCAAATTTCAACATCTCACAAGCAACACATGGAAAGTGTAAAACAGGCAAAATGACAATCAGTAAAGAGGCAGAAAAACAGAAGCTTTTCAGGTTTTCCAGTGTAACACAAGAGAACTGTGAAATGTAAATACTTGTAAGGACAAAAAGAATGTACTCAAAGCATACCCACCCTATGGCAGAGCTGTGACACTTCTTACCTGGATCTGGCGGGTTGGGTGGCTGCCAGTGTGGATAAGCATTTCCCCATCCTTGTGGAGCATATGGAGCTGGAGGACCACTAGGAAAGATCAAGGCACCCGTGTTGGTGAAAGCCAGCCCCAGAGTTCCCCACAAGAAGGAAGCTGGCTGGAGCAGTACTTACTGAGGTGCAGGGCCAGGAGGCCCTGGATTGTAAGGAGCTGGATTATATGGTCCCATGGGAGCACCAGGACCTGGTGGCCCAGGAGGTCCATGAGGGCCAGGAACAACACCATGGGGTCCATGAGGAACAGGTGGACCCAGCGGATTTACTGGACCCTGTAATAAAAACAGCACAGAGATGAAAACAAACCTTGAGGTTCTCCATTTTTTAGCAGTTTAGCAAACATTTCTCTCAACACTCCAAGAACACAATCTAAAAGGTTTGATTGCTTTTAAATAAAGACATTTCCCTGCAGAAAACAGGCCTTTTTAAGACTAATTAGGCTTAGGGCTAGTTAAAGAGGAGCGTTAAAAGCAGCTGTAGCAGAAATAAGAACTAAAAAATTGCCATTTTTTTCAGTTTTCTCCAGGAAGAATTTTTCAAATAAAACACAGATTTTTCCACAAGTAGCATTAAAAACTCCCACGGACCAATACAAGACTATCAGTTTTACAATAAAACAATACTTCTACATTCAACTAATCTTGCTAATTAACCCAGTCTGTAAGATCAAGTACAAAAAACTAGTAAATTTGATTATATGCACATACATGCAAACAAAAGTACAAACTTGGATTAAAACTTTACCTAAACATACTGAGACTGAAAACCTAAACACACAATTTAGTAGCTTTTAGAAAGTCACTGGCATCTTTGAACTCAAATTTTTCATTTGCACCAAGTGGGCACATTCAAGAACACATCATTAAAAACCTATTATGCTGAAAAAAGCAACTGTTTCCATTTCAATATTTTGGTGCTTCTAGTTTCTATTACTTTACATCTGGATTATCATTTATTATTAAACTGGAGTGAAATGGGTTAAGAAAGGAGACTTGCTTTCAGTTCTGTGTAGCTGTAAAAGTAAGCCAAGAATCAGTTATACACTCACTCCAATCTTTTCTTCTATAAGTTGTCGTGCATAATCTATTTGCTGGGGTGTTCCACGGATAGTAAACATCTTCATGTTTGGATCCGCATTAGGTGGGGGATTTCTCTGAAGCTCTATTCTAGCACCAGACTGCTGGCTTATACTTTTAATTGTTTCACCACCTACAAGGCAACATACAGTTTTTATGATGTGCATTAAAGCAGAAAATACTGATTCAAATCAGAGAAAGTAATGTGCACAGAAGTTGAAGACACAAATGATACAAGAACACTAACAATTTTAAAAAACATTTTCAGTGTAGTATACATCCTGATGTAGTAACATCAGGAAAGAATTCCTACCATGTTGTCTGTTTCATTCACGTAAACATTTAAGATTAGATATGGGGAACAACTGGTAGAGTTATCAATAAGATACAAACTTAAACCTCCCAATAAAGCCATAAGGCAGCACAGAGGACAAAAAAAAACGTATAAGTTGGCTAGATGGTAAAGGTCACAATTTTTGCAGTGCACTAAAATCAGAAAGTTAAATTTCCTAAACTGGCTCCTCTTCTTACATGATCCAGAGAAGTTTCATGTACTCGTTTTGTACACAACATTTGGCATCTCAAAATTAAAAAAACTCAACCTTCCAGGTTAAGAACTTTGTCAGCCTATTTGCTGTGTCTGGAAAACAGTTTGAACAAGAGATTAAGATAACTCAAGTGTTACTTTTAGAAGCATAGAGTAAATAATTTTTGAAATTAAATTATTTGCGCACCATTTTAGTAAACACACATACAGAAGAAACTGCTATAGGATTTCACAGTATTATGTGAAAACTATAAGATACATCCCCTAAGAATCTACCAAACACAACCAATGAACCCTATACTTACTAACCCTATACTTTTATTTGAAAAGGGTACTGGGCTTTGTGTTTTGGTGAGGAAAAAGAATATTAGGATTTTTATGATTCAACATTGCCATGCTGCTCTACTAGACGTTATCTGCAAAGGGTTGACACATCTCTGTAGTAGGGCATTTTTACAAACAGAAAAGCTGAGTGTTTTTCTAATAACATATACAAGATACATTGCCTTTGCCAATGATTAATCCAGTTTTGCCAGTAGGGACAATAAAATTGAATTCCTGCAATCCACCAGGAGGCCCCATGTTCCAGTTGCCTTGGCCTCTACCCCTTCCTCTACCACCAGGTCCTGGTCCACCAGGGTTACCAGCCTAAAAAGAAGCAACAAATGAGTAAGTTTCATAAAAACTACTACAAACAAATAATGCCAACAGGTTACATCACATCATTTTTTATGACAAAACTGATTTATTACTCAGATAGTTTTGATAGTTACATAGCATCTTTTTCAAAAGACCTAAATTACATTTGACAAGGTGTCCTGTACAACTCTGCATATAAAACATAAGGGAGAGATTATTGAAGAAAACAGGACATTCCATATATACAATGATGTAATTTTTGTCTGTCTCCTGTAAATGCAGCAGTGGGGCTCATCTAAGATTAAGCATTTAAAGCGTCTTTTAAACACCAATTACAACCCAAAGTAGCAGTATATTAACTATTAACACAAGACAGCAGAATCAATAGATCTAAAAACAGACAAATCAAAAACTCTGAATCAGTATTACTACTTGCAGAACTGTAACTGAAAAAAGCAAACATTCGTATTTCAGACTAAACCCTGAAGTAGACTGGTATGTACTATTAAACTATTTTCTTTAGTTACAAACAGTTTTTGAAAATTTTAAGTCTTTCCAAAAAGCAGACAGGAGTTTTTAAATGGTAAATAACATTACCCGACCTGAACACTGCGAAGGAGATCTGTAATAATTTCTGCAGCATGCTGACATCTGTCAGGAGGCCCTGTGATCTGGGCTATTCTATCTGGAGTTGTTCCATCATCTGGAATAAAAATGAACTATTCCAGTACATGCTATCCAGTTAATTTACACTCAATTCACAGGAACTTCTGAACATGTTACAAACCTGGCTTAAACTGGATCCTAACACCAGCATCATTCTGTATCTTTTTTATCATCTCTCCATTTCTTCCAATTACAATACCTACAGCAAATCGTGGTATTGGAACCTTAAAAAAAAACCAAGCAAAAAACCAGCATGTCATGGATGCAGATATTCCCACCAAATCCACACAAGGAAAGGGTCATACATTAGAATAATAAACTGGGCCAAGACCTGTATCACTTCATGCTTTTCAAGTTTGAATTTTTAATATCGAGTCACAAGCCTTGCAAATACTGAAGTATCAAAAAGAAAGTGAGCCTATGCACAAGTTTTCATAGTGATCGCAATTGCAGTACACATGATGTTTCTCAGAATAAAAAAATTGTAAAGTGTCTAAAATGTGGTGTCTCGCAGGTGAAACTTTAAGCCTCCACCTTGATGAACAATTATTAGCTTGTGACTTGCATAACAATTTGCAAGGCCAAATTCCAATTTGGATAACATTATAGCATTATATACTTGGCCATAAAATTAACTTATTTGATCGACTCCAGCCAAAACTGTTCATAAATGGTCTGGCAATGTAAAGAGAATGCTGCACACCACTTAGTGCCATAATTTCAGCAATGATCAAGGAAATACTTACATGCCACAACCACTTCTGAAATCTGATTAAGACTTTTCAGTGGTATTACCCAGCTTAACATTTTAAAGTTAACATCTCAAAAGACAGTGAACAAGTTTTTCAACCATGCTTACGTCTATCCCTTCATTTCCTCCTATTCTCGACCCATACTCGTTGCGCACCTCTCTAAAGCCACCTTGATCACGAATTAACTCCAGCACCATTTCCTTGGCTTGCTAAAAGAAGAAGAAAAGTTCATTTAGGTCCTGCAACATCAGAATAGATTTAAAAATCCTCTGAATTGTGAATGCCTTCTTACTTGAACTTTATAAGGGTCTCCAGTTATCCTAAGAGGTTTGTCTGCACCAGTGTTCTGTGGACCATCTTGAATCATGACCATTTTGACACCTGCTCGCTCCTATTTGATAAAAGGGAGGTCAATATCCACACAAATCCAGATTCAATGCTATCACATTTAAAAGAAAACAGATAAATACCTGTAACTGTTTAATTGTTTCTCCACCTTTCCCAATAACTAATCCTGCTTTACTTGCTGGAATCATAATTTCTTGGACTGCATTTCCAGGTCCATCACCATGATGAAAGCCAGGTGCAGGTCTTCCCTTTTCAACAATCTGATCAAGTAATCTTTTTGCTGATCTGTGAAAGAAAATACAGTTTAAGTACTTATTCCATCAAGTATTACTTGCACACACCTAGTCTCAATATTTTAATTTGAACAGTTTCTTTCAAAGAAACATGAGGCAAACTCATTAAATCTGCAACAGTAACTTAAGAAAGAGTCAGGTAATAAAACCATCCCAACCCGAGAATACAAAAGAGGTGGGTCTTAAACACCTTCAACTAAGTTACCTCTTCAAACACGACCATAGTCCCTGGATACAGTTACACTGATCACAGCTTAACTCAGAGAAAAAGCTACTGCACAATTCAGCACAGGAAGTACGGACATTTGCACTTGTAACCATAACCAGAACAGTGGACAAAAGTGAGCACATATTCATGTCTAAGTCAACTGTAAATTGTAAAATTCTGATTATAGTCCTACCATTAGGTAAAAACTTTTCCCTTTAATATGTGAGCAGAATAAATTACAACTAGAAAGGAAATTCTTGTAACAACAATGACTTTATGAATGGCAGCCTCCCTGGCTGGGACTTTTCCAAAGGAAAACATACAAGCAGCTGCAGGTCCTACCTGTAAAGATGAAGTGGGAGTAGCTGACATAAATGAGGCAATACCATTATACTACTACACTTCAGACCTTTCCTAGCAAAGCCAGCGTAAGTTGGTCTTCAAGGTGTTATAGTATTGTGTCAGCAGTAACCTCCCCCAAAAATACACCAAACCCCATCCCGCCCCAAAGCACATTCCATTATCCTCCTTCCTGAGCACAGGAAGGCAAAAGTTAAATCTGCTGATAGACATAAATAATAACTTCATCGATGTCTGACTTTTGTCACCAAACTGCCTCTTCAGTAGAGGAGTACATAGTATTATTCATTCAGATCTAAAAAATTAAGTATATTGCAGAGCTTTAATAGCACACGTGGAATTTGTTTTACTTACTGAACAGACTCTGGTGTTCCAGTCAGCATACATGATCTTTCAGGCAGGCCCCCACTATCTGTGGTCATTAAATAAAACCAACTTGTCAGTAGTGTTAAGTCAGATTATTAAATTAATCACAATACACAAACTTCTGGGACATCAATCTAGTACAATAGTCAGTGTATCCCATTTTCCATTTCTTTAGACCGTAACAGTTGTGATTAGCATAAAAAATTAAAATATACCTTAAATGAAGGTTCAGGCAAATAGAAACAATGAGTAGTCTTCTGAATTTTCTACCAACTCCCCCCTCCCAAAATAAACAAATCAAAAAACCCACAAATAGTTACCAGGTGCAATCTGTATTTTACAGCCAGACTCTTGCTGTATGCGTGAGATCTGCTCTCCACCTCTGCCAATTACTTGGAGAAAGAAAATATAGAAAGATTATTTGTATTAACAGCATCTGCTAACATCCCTCACTACACTACAGGACTGCATCCATACTACTTACTGAATCCAACCATTCCATCTGGAACTTTGTACTCCTCTGTCATCACAGACCTACAGAGAACATTAAACAAGAGACAATGATCACTCAGAGACTAAACAGGCATTACATTTATATACATCCACCCATCAAACTACAGAAAGCTACTGCACCACCATTGCCCTTACTCGCCTCCCATTAACTTTAAAACTCCCCTGACAATACACAAAAGCTACACGGAAAGTTCAAATGTAATACAAACCAAAATATTCCTTCATCCTCTTCACTACAAACAGATGTTTGTTACACAAAAAGACCAGTGTAGTGTTTTTACTTTCATGTGTACATCCACAAAAGTATGCTGAAAATTTCAGCATCTCATCTACCAAAACTATCCAAAACATAAGTATAATAGTTGGATGTGGTTGTTTAGGCAAGAAATGAGTGCAGAAAACTATTAAGTTGCAGCAAATGTATCTGAGTAATATTCTGTGAAAAGTCTGAATCTATTTTTTTTGTTTGTTTTTGAGTACATCAGTTCTCCTTACACACACTGTGCGTAAACAATCCCTTTCCCTTCAGATCTGCTTCCCACTCCTACTTACACTACCCATGGCTCAAGTAGCAAATCCCAGCAATGTATTTTCCTTGTATTAAGCCTGATGCACAGCCCAGGCTGCGAAGAGCATTTGAAGTGTCTGACTTTGGACTTGCTGAAGCTACATTTCAACAGATCACACAAATCCAGAGGAAATGCTCCATGTGTTGATAATGCTTTTTTTACAAAAATTTCTTGAAGTTACGTTCTTTCAGTAAAAATGAAAACTTCACATACAATGCAGCACAACTCTTACCTCTGTTGTTGATGCATCGGTGGCAGCTGATTTCCAAAAGCTATAAACAAATATTGTTAGAATTATATTCAAGCAAGCGGCATAATTTACAACTAAGCTTCTCCTTTGGCAATAAAACTTAATAGTATCAATATTTTGTCCAAGTTGACTTTTAAGAATTGTTATCAACAGGCTTAAGAACAAGCTAAAAAGATTTTTAACTGTTGCTAATGCCACTGTCAGCTTTACACAGCAGACTCACACTGCTTCAACAAAGTAAGACAGAAACCCCCAACCTTTCTTTTGATCTTACTTATTCCAGCGTCACCTACCAAACTCCTGTTCTGAAAATCTTACACTTGTTTAGGTTTTTTTTTTGGCAACAAAATAAAAGTTACTTACAGTCATTCTGAGGAGCAACTTTCTTAGCATCTGGTTGATCTGCAAAATTAAGATTTTTTAATTTTTTTTTGCCTAGGAATTCAAGAAGTGTTTAAGCCTTTTAGTGTGAATTGTAAATTTCCAGTGTATATTTTAGCCCCCTTTCCTTTTTATTAATTTTCTTTTTTTTCCTCCAATTTCAGGGAGTTGATCATCTGAATAAAAGAAAGAATCTCACGAACACTCAGCACTCGGTTAGTACAGCTGGAAAGATGTTAGAGGTTTTTCCATGTTCAGTAGTTTAACAAAAGGCAGCTTTCAGAACACACTGCAGATTGCTCAGAGATACCCAGTCACTGAAACTCAACTAAGACAAGGAACAAAGTTGAGCTCTGTTGGTTGCTCAAGCTAATGATGCTTCTATAGTAAAAAAGAAAAAAAAAATCAAATCCATACAAAAATCAACAATGACTTAAAAGAAAAAAAATTCTGACAATGACCACAAATCTAGATCAAGTATCTGAAAATACAACAGTATCACATGGCAATGCAATCTCAACCTCAATGTCGATATGAAATTCCTATCCAAATATCAAGCATTTCACAGCATAAAACTTCAAAAAGAAAGCACTCAAACAACTACATCACTACTGTCCAAATCCTTTTTGTACAGCAGAGAAATAAAAGGCATCATTAACCTATATCTGACAGCCTTTGGATGCTTCCTTCCCACCCCAAAATAAAGGCTACATGAACCACCATCATTTATGTGCAGCAAAAACTCAAGACACGTATTCCAAGAAATATTTGTGTCAATCCAGAAAGATCCACTAGTTTATGTCATGTTTACATACTAAACACAGGTAATAAATAAAAATTCCTGCCTTTAAAAGGAGAGGGCATTCCCTCCCAGTGTGTTGTACTGCTCGGACTTGTCCAAGAGCCATCTACACATAAAATAAAAAGAATACATTACATATATCATCTGAAGCATCATTAGCTCATTTTTGTATATTAAAAACCTCACCTTCAATAGAAAAAAAAACTTTATTGCAGGGCATAAGAACTCCTGATATAAAGCCTTAGTCACATTCTGTAGACTGAGTTTCAATCCTCTTAACAGAAAAAAAAGGCATCGCTCTTTGTAAGACCTATGAGAACATTTCAACAAGCTCAGAGATTTCTTCCCATAATTTAGCCAGGACTTTGTGTGGCTTTTAAACATATCAAACCCTGTTAAGTTCAAAGTGGCTGCTCTGTAAGAGACAGAAGACGACACACACACATTTCAGGAGAAAACTTTACTGCAGTGTGAGGCAAATCCAAAAAGCTGCAACAAGTCAAAGATCTAAGTATGATCTTATCAGGGTTCACACATACTGCAGGATGAAATATGAGACTCAGCAAAACTGTCTACAAGGTAGAAAATTTATTTTCCTGTCTTTTTGTAAAGTCCTATGGTTTTACAATGAAACGCACCGATGCTTTTATTTAAAACAGTAATAAAGTGCAGTAATAAAGTATCCAAAACAATCACGTGTAAAAGCTGAGCACTTCCTTCTCGAATTTACGAGCTGTAATCGGCCCCACACACCAACGAAAGATTTCACTGACATACCTCTGCAGGCATTTCTCAACCAAGAACTTTGTTGCCCCCCTCCCCAGCACACGTTTTTCTATTTGCAGCACTTAAAGCACATTCGAAATACTTTAAAACACGCTTACATTCACTTTGCTTTAGAGCACAACAGTTTAAAACAAATTTTCCCATCAAACCGAAAATCAAAGACTATGTTGCAGTCTGTAAGGGGAACAAAATGTTTTAATGCTGTGCTATGGAAAAAAAAAACCCCTGAACCGACAAACAAAAACACCGCCTGGAATCTTTCTGGCACAGTGGCCGCATTCAACACAAACAAATGCAGAAGCAGCGAGTTCGTACCTCCATCCTCGAGAGGTCTTTTCTGTCCTCCATAACCGTAGTCGTTCGAATTCATTGATGTGCCAGCATCTCCTCCAATTTTCGCTGCAATCTGAACGAAAGGCAGACATTGTAAGCCAAGAAAAGAAGCAATTCAGTCAACTCATATTTATTCCAGATCTTCTAAAAGATTTGAGGGATTTAGACAATTAACATTAAAATGACCCCAAATAAAGACTGCTGCCAAAAGCAGTGCCGTTCACAAAAATTTTCTTTAACGTTTTAAAGAAGACTTCTGCTCATCGTTCAACAGCAGAGCTTCCTGTATTTTTCTCATCCGTTGCAAAAATTTCTACCAAGAACCTGCCCTTCGAAGACCAGAAGCTCTTTCCTCAAAGGAGATTTTCCCTCACCAAACACTGCTGCGTCTCACCAGGAAAACAATTTCAAACCTCAGGAGGCCAACTGCACCAAGTTTTTAACGAGTGCCAAAACCGCGACCGCTTATTAACAACAAAAGAAATCCGCCCGAGAAGCGATGAACCATCGCCCGTGGTGCCGAACCTACAAATAAAGCCGCGGGATAAAGGAGCTCCCCTGGGGCCGCCGCCCCGCCGTCCCCGCTCCGGCCGCTGCGATAACGCCGCTCCCGCCGCCGAGATTGCGCCTCCCGCTCCCTCCGCACGGCCCGGGGCCCTCGGGCCGAGCCCGGCGCTGCCACGGGGCCGCTCCAACCCCGCACGGCGCGGGCCGAGACAAAGCCTCCCCTCACACACGCAGACTCACACTCACACAAACACACACACACACACACTCACACACCACGGCGGAGGGGCCCCAGCTCGGCTCTCCCCGCCGCCAGGGCCCGCCCAGCCCCCTCAGCTCCTCCCGCGGCTGCGGCGCGGCGGCCTCCAGGCCCCATTGATTCGGCCGGGCCACGCCGCTCGCAACACACCTGCCTAGCCCTCTGCAGCGCGTCTTTAAAGGCATCGTTAACTCCTCCGGCCCCACCACCGGCTCCCCCGGGCGCGCCCGCGGCGGGAGGGGGCACCGTGGAATAGTCCGCCATGGCCGCCCCGGCGCCGCTCCGGCCGCTGCCGCCGCCTGCCAAGAAAGAGAGAAAATGGCGGCGGGCGCGCGCCTTTCACATTCCTGCGCGGCATCGACCCGCGGGGGGAGGGGGGGCGCCGAGACCTCGCGAGAGTTCGGGCGGGATTTCAGCGCGGCCGCCGGGGAGCGGCGCAGAAGCCTCGCGGCGCTGCGCGCGCGGCCCCGCCCACCTGGCCCGCGGGGGCTCCGGAGCC
>VYZS01073242.1:0-19255 GCA_013400695.1 Neodrepanis coruscans
GGCTGCACCAGCACTAGATACAGCAGGATAAGCACATCTCTCTGGTGATGCTGTGTTTGATTAATGCCACACGCCATGGTTTGCCCCCTTGGCTGCCTCTTACTGCTCACTGCTGCTGAGCCTCCTGCCAACTATCGCTCCCAGACCCTTTTCTGCAGGGCTGGTCTCTCTCCTCTCCCAGTTTAGTCTCACATCTGGCATTACTTCATCCAAGTGCAGAATCCAGCATCTGATTTGTCTTCTTAAGTTTCACGTCATTGGTTATTGCCCAATGGTCCAATCAATCCAGTTCCCACTGACAAAGCTTTTTGTCCCACAGGAGAGTCAGAAGCACTTCCCAGTTTATTATAACTAACAAACTTACTACCTGTGTATTCAACTGCATCCTCTTCACCATTGATAAAAAAAAAAAAAAAAATTGAAGAGAACTGGCTCTAAGATTGAGCCCAGATGAACCCTGTTTTTGACTGGTCACCTGACAGATATTGCAACGCTTTGGGCCCTGCCATTCAGCCTGTCCTTCACCCAGTGCAATAAGTTAGTCTGCATAACAATGGAAGCAATTCTTAAGGGATAATACAGCTTCATGTTAAATTACTTAATTCCTTCTAATACAAATGTACAATGTAAATGACACTTTCATTATATCCTGTTATGCTGGAACTCCTTTAGTATAAAACATAGAGACTTTATTTGCCAATGTTATAGATGTCTGGGTCAAACTAAATTACTGAAGAAAAATATGCCAAAGAAACTTGAATGGAGGTGGGGGAAATAAGCTCTAACATACAAGATTAGAAAACAAAATATGAAAAAAAAAAGGTATAAATTTAAACTTACCTGATTTATTACACCAATAAAATAAATTTCAGCATAATATAGAAAATACAACCAAAATACACAATGTGTATGGCACAAATCTATCTTTTAAGCCTACAAATTTGAAGTATAAAGGAAAGAAAAATTAATTGGCTATATTTTCTGATTTTTCTTGCCGATAGATACAACTAGAAAAGATAATTTATGTCATATCCTGTATGGTGAGTGCTCACATGAGAATGTTAGGTACTCTGGTGCATGTCTTAGTAATTTGACTTTTTCCTCTTGCATCTAGATAGAAGTGAATCAATTCAATAACCTTGGGTTTTATTGTAGGCTGAATGTCACCAGTGGGAAAAGACCGCTTGTTAGTGAACTTCATATCCATTATATCTTAAAGTTCACAACAAAATTGTTTTATCTACTAGCATGTCTCAGTCATTATATTCCACATGTGCGGTATTTAGGAAAGACTGGAAATATGACACCTGTGGATGAAGCCAACGCATAATCAAAAGTTGTAAGTCTTTCAAACGCTGTGTAAGTTGTACACCAATTACACTTGCACACAGAAATAACTCTTGAATTAAATATAATCACATTCCTGCCTGGATCGGTGTCTTTGGGCAATAGATATTGCTAGTTAAGTAGCTAAAAGTAGCCAGGATATGGAAATAATCTGCTATTATCCCAATATGATGAGCAAACCAAAATGCAGTCCTTCCTCCCCAAAGTGGTGGTTCAAATGTCATAGTCACTCGGAGCAGTGCATGCATTACAAGATAGGAGGTGGTAATGGTTACACTACTCAAATAATAAATTTTTAACTACTAAATACTCTTATGGTAAAGACATTAAGAACCAGAAGACAGAAATTTCCTAAATTATGATTGAACTTTCAATCTTACCCCTTGACTTTTTAAAGAGTGTCTACAAATGGATGCTCTTAATATCTCTGTGTAATTATCAGTCAATATATTACAAGGTTTTCCATGAATTGAAAACCTTAAACTTTGTCTTGTACATATTACGTTCCATATTTTACAGTACAGATAAGTTGATTACAGTAATCATTACTTCTCATTAATTAGAGTAAATTTAGAAAAATTATATTAAAAATCTCCAAAATAGAGCACAAGTCTTCAAAAAAGAACATAGCACTTTTACTGAGGACATGTTTTACTGTAAATAAGATGATATCGATTTAAATCATTCATCCTGAGACAAGAAATTGTCCACAACTTACTAAGGCATTTATCTTCAAGAATGTATTCACCACAAATCATTAGAGTAAGTAGCCAATATTTAAAGTCTGTTTTATAAATAAATATTTTTTTCTGGTTTTGATATAAAAGATAATTAGAATTACACATAAATACTGTCAAGAGATGAGCAGATAAAAATCAGTATGATGCCAGGGCTTACCTTTCATTTCACTTACAAAAATTTCCTTTATATAACCCTTTGAAAAAAAAAGAAAAAAAGTTTCTTTTCTTATAAATTATATGCACTGAAACTACCTAATTATTTTTTCAGTACAGTTTAACACCAAATAATCTCCATGGATATGAAGATTGCCATGCTGTATAAGAGTTTATAATATATTTATATGTGATATGCAGGTGTAATATATAATTACATTATGCCTCACAATATAGCAAGTGACTGAAAATTCCCAACATTAAAAAAAACCCCAAGAAAACAAACAAACACACACACACAAAAATGTAGAAGTGAAAAAGTAAATGCAGATTCATGGAAACACTAACAGATTGCCACATGGACATTGTTTGTGAGTGATGCTGCTTTGAATGGTCAACCACCTAGGAATGAGAATCTAAAAGTCATATTAAAGTATTAATCATGGTATTGCTTGCTTTCTTAAAGTTAATCAGAAGGCAGATTCCAAGGTATTGCCACACTAGCTGGCATTTTGAAAGGCTTAAAATAGGTCAGAATAATAACTCTTAGAATGTAAATGGCTTCAAAGGAAGACATGAATAATTTTCTTTTAAATTCTGAGCTACTCCTGCAATGTTTCTTGTTTTCTCCCAGTAGCTTTCTCTGCAGCATCAGTATTTCAGAAGCACCTGATGGACAGGTTAAAATAGTATCTTCTGTTCAAACATTGCCATGCAGCTATGTCAAAGTTACACTTTACCCATGTATTCACACAGCACTTTTAGAGACAGTGAAAGCTAGAGCACGGTACCTGAACCTACAAGGAGCAAATTACATGTGAGCATGTTCTGATGCTTTTCCTCAGGAAATCCAAGCAAAAATGAGAAGTAGGAAAGTAAACTATTAAACAGTGCATTCAGTTTTGAGATAAAACAACAACGAAATCATACAGAGGGCACTTTGATTCATGACTAGACAGGAATTCTGGAAATAAAAATTCCCTTTCGGGAATTATAACACAAGTCCTAGCTTTTATAGGAAGGTATTGAAGGTAAATACTAACAACACAAAGATCTATTCCTCATCCTAATCTTCTCTATCTCCCTACGTATGAACAATTATGAAAACTGGAATGTTTCAAATTACAGAACAGTTTTCTTCATAGATTTACTCATATAGGAATCTAAAACTCACAGTCAAAGCAATGCAGCTTAAATTTTTAGCACAAGAATGTTGTGATTTCTTTAGAATACTACCAAATTGCTATGAATTTAAACAAGCTTGTAGAAGTATGTCTGCATTCCTGGTTAGGAAATAGTAGATGTTTGCGTGCAGTTGTGCTTTCAGTATGTGCAAATTGGACAACTGGAATTAGGTATCTGTGCATCATCAGCTTTAAAATTTTGTCTGCCCCACGTTTATAAATTGTACCACCATTCTTCACAAATTGGCTTGATATTCTGTGCCTTGTGATGTTTCTAAAAACAGCTTGCAAAGAATATTAAAAATCTTAGTCTAATCTGCAAGCTTCTGCTTCACTTCATCTCTGCATCAAATTCAAAACTCATAAGGAATGCTTTACTTGCACACAAATCAAAATAAACTTTTTGTTGTCATAACACATGCATAATCTCTAAACAACTTTAAATCAATTTTGAATTTTAAAATGCAATAAGTTATCAATTCCCTTTAATTAAAGAATTATCTGCTTTTTATATTTTCTGTTACATTCAGTCTAGTTTCAGACAGCCAAAGAAATGGTGATTTTATGTTTTCTTAGTGGACTGTGTTCTGTACCTTAACAGACTCTGTGTCAGGAAGATTTTTCTAATCACGTTTTGACCCATTGCTTAATGTTTCAACAGGCCTTGGATTAAACTTGTTCACATCTGTTCTGTTGTGTGTTGTGGTTTAAACCTATTGCACACAGTTTTAGGATGAACAAGCTGGTTTTATTTGGAAAAAAAATGTTTCTATCTATCAAAAAACAAATCAAACTTTGGATCAAATTTGGTTACCAATATCAGCTAAATAAATCTCAGGTTAAAAAAAAACCCAAACAAAAATAAGTAACATCTAGTCATAAGAAACTTGGAGAAAGTCTTGGGGATTTCCTACTCTCCCATAATCCAAAACAAGCTTCAGAACAGTTAGCAAAATGGCACAGAGCAAAAGTGACATCAATACTCTATTTTTGATAGCCCAAATTATTAAGGTATCATTTAGAATAATCAAGACTCAGGTCCAAATCGCCATGTTAGGGCTTTTATGCAAGGGCTTTTTTATGTAAGATCTAGTGATGAATGTATCAACAGTAATAGTAGGCATAAGTTTTAAAGTAGGTGAATTTACCCAATCAAATGTGTTTTCATGAACAAAATAAAGGGATCTAAAGAGAAACATCAAAAACATTACTCTTTTCTATTGATATTAGAAAACACAGAACATATCTGAGGAAGAATAATTTAAAACATAGGCATTAAAATGGTATTATATAACTGAAAACAACTATGCTGATACAGATTTCAGGATTAAATTGGCAACCAAATTAAACATTACTTTGAAATGCAGCATATCAGCAAAATAGATCAGTGCAACTTTTACCTCATGGGTAGAATTCTCAAATCTAGAGGTTAGGCAATACTGATCTTTTCAAAAGAGATTTTGATGTAACATGGGATTAATTTCTAGGCGGGATATTATTAGAAAGAGCTGTGATCAGCAAAAGGAAGAGGAACAAAAATAATTTCAAGTTTGCAGTAACTAAGAGAACTTAAATATGCTCTACTTCAGGAGTTACAGATCAATTTACTAGCCTACAACAGGTACACTGTATACAAGTGGTAGGCTCTTAATAAAACTGAAAAAAATAAATTTAGCTGCATAGGCCTTATTTTGCTGCTTGTTCCTATCTAATCAGTTTTTTACGAGGAAAGTATAGCATTAAATTTCACATATTGTTATTATTATAATTTGGAAAAAATTAGGGTTTATGCTCTGTATTTACTTGTAATTCCTAGTATCTCAATCTTTTGGATGAAGAACTGAGAAATGTAAATTCATGGTCTAAGGGAGTTGCCCAGAGTCAGGTAGGAAGTTTGTGACACACTCTATACAATTGCGAATTTCTCCTTTAAGTATGCAGTACACAGACTGCAATAAAAAAAGGACAGAGTTACAAAACTGCCATGCTGTGCTTCCTCCAAGGACCTGAAAAGATCAGGTCTCTATAAAGTTTGTCAAAAAAGTTGTCTAGATGAGACTTTGGTCATGTAAGTACTCTCATGGGCAGAAAAAGTACTTAAAGCTCATGAAGAACATGAAAAAAAAGTACTGTTTCTCTATTAAACTGGAGATCATGGTTTTTTAACAATTAACTTGATCAGGCCTTTAAAAAAAAAAGTCAGATCTTTGCTGAAATTTTCATATTTTGAGTACTTCTGAATAAAACAAACTGTAGTCAAACATATGTGAAATAAGTAAATTGATGAAATTCTATAGTCAATGTCATAAAAAGGCAAACCTCATGATTTAGTAGCCACTGCTGACCACAGAATTGTTCAGTCCAGGTTAAGAGAAAACAGGATAAGTCCAATCATTCTTTCCATTCATGGGAATGCAGGGCTCGGGCCAAGATGATATGGCAGAAACACAGTCTACCCAGTGTCCCAGGGATTAAATAAAATTGTCTAAATGTTTAAAACATATTTTTACATTTAATGAAACCAAACTCTTTTTAGCTGACAGTAGATTCCTTTTCTTATCCAATAATTATTAAAGATCATAAAGATATATGAACAATTTATGGGTGTTGAAGTAATTTGGCTGTTTTACAACACACCTGAAGCATGCAGACATATCTTTACAATCACACACGCTGAACTGTAAGCATCTGGCTGTGCTTGTTACAGAGTGAGAATTAAGAAACTACTTTCTAAGTTCTTGTTACTTATAAAGAAAGAAGTGGGAAACATATTCAAACAAGAAAAAAACAAAGCTGAATTCTAGGACAGTCACCACTAGTGGGAAACTAATCCATTTATTTGGCTATTCAGTTAAAAATTTAGCTTTTATTTCCCGCCTTATGTAACAGCAAGGTGATGCTGCTGAGTTAACTCTCCATAAGAATGATGTCAAGTTTAAAGAAAATCATAGTATAGCTTAGGACACATGGAGGAAAATAGAAAGAAAATATTCTTCAGTAAGTCAAAGTATAATTACCGATCAACACTCAGCAATACTTACTTGACTTATTATGTACAGAGCAGGAAAATGTCCCCACTCATCCCCTAAAAATTTTTATCTCTCCTCCTGATATAATAGTGTCAGGTCCTGGAAAGAAATATGTGATGCGAGGAAAAAAACTTTGACTGTCACAGCTTAAAGATCACAGCAGTTACCTGAGCAACGCACAACACTGTTGGTCCCAGTCAGTACAGCTACTTAGTTACTTTGAGACTGATGGAAAAGGCTTCCACTATTGCTTAATTCTCCCAACAACTGAAGTCCCAGATCTAGGCTTTTCTTCCTAAAAACACTAACTTTAAAATCATCAATGGTGGCACTAAGACTGTTTCAGGAGGTATAGCAAATTTTAATATAGAGGAATACTCTGGAAACATATGAAAGATGAGCAAATATATTAAGAGGTTTGTTGTTTATGTTTTACTTTAAAAGGAATCTTGAAAAATTCTGAATTAAAGTATCATTCATTAGAAAGATAGGCTAGCCTTTTCCACATAATTCTGAAGCTTATAACATATTCCTTTCCATTCCCCCCATTGATTTTCTGCTTTTGCAATCAGTATGAATACACTGTTTATATATTTATTAAGACCTGTTTTTAAGTATTTTGAGGATAGCTAGGTGAGCTGTCATACGTCATTTCTGGTGAGTTCCTATAATGGTCCTGAATTCCTCAAAATTGAAGTCAGTTCTGTGAATGTAAAAGACATAAATAGTCAGCCCTGATGACTAAAAAAGGTGAATGGGTCAATAGTAATGCTGATGAAGCTGTTTGTCTCCAATGTACCATAAATAGTGAAATTAAAATTTTTCAATCAACATCAGTTATGCAATGCATGTGCGCACACACACACATGATTAAAATGCCTGATGAGAAGCAGGCAGGATCAGAAGTTCAAGCAGAGGTTCTTGCAAAAAAAAAAAAAAATCATTGGGATTTTTTATGTGGTTGTTGTTTTTCCTATATTGTAGGATCTCCTAGCTGCAGGAAACAATGTATTGGAGTGCAGATTTCCTTAATTTCCTGCAAACTTCTCCCATGCGAAAGTTACATTTCTCTGCCATATATATGGCCCTATTGAAGCTTCCCTCAAAATACATTAAATGGTCAAAAAAACCCCAGCATATATCACTAACAGCCATAACTGCTCCCTGTATTGAAATGTACTGATCAAACACATAGATACCCCACTGTTATTTCCAAAACTGGTCTTCCCCATACATGAAGAAAATAAGTATAAATACATACATAATAAATAGAAATACATATTTAAAATAATACATGGAATTTGCCCAAAAAGATCATTCCCTTAGTAATCAAAGTGTTTTTCAGCTATTAAACAAGATCTGAAAAACTGCAGACAATTAGTAAGGTGAGACACAGAGAGTGATTTGTCCAATGTTAAAGAAGCCATCTGTAGAACAGTAAGGAAGTCCTATTAGATTTCTTGCCTCTTCATCTTATTTGTTAAAATCATTCTAAGAGATTGATGACAATTAGTCTCCATAGAACCATGACACCATTTAATGAATCACACAACAGGAAAAAGCTTACATCTGAAAAAAAAGTCTTTCCTGTTTCAGTATATTTTTAATGCACAGTGACAAGAGAAGACCAGAAAAAGGGACATTTCTCCTGAGTGCATTGACTAATTAACATAAGTCGCCTGAATTCAGTCCAAGAAACCTATATCAAGGAGGAATCCTGTACTGCTTTTCCTAACTGAGCTTGGAGTAGTCTGTCAAACATTATCTCAAGACCACAGAAGGAAATCATGAAGCCAGGTATGCAATTGGCCTTTCTGAGCAATAAAGTCATCCTTGATGCAGATCATGGGCCAAAGGATAAATACAGATAGTGTTTATCATCTTAGAAAATGGGAATGAGAAGAACATATAATATAAACATTATCAAAACTAAGAACAGGGGGTTTTGTCTGGAAGAGGTGTTTTACACTATTTCTGCACTTAACAGTGTTTCCTGTTTGATCAGAGAAGATTCTGAAATGTTGGCCTATATCCAAATCTCTAGTTCATTATGGCTTAGACGGGGTCAGAAATGAGGTCTAGTTCAGAGAAGTTCCTGCTAGTTAATAAATTCTACAGAGGTTAATTTGTTAGATACAGCTGAATACATTGTGGTTTTTTCATTTTAAAAAAGTTGTATTCAAACACTGTTTTGACTTTAAAAAACAACTGGCACCCTTTGAAAGTCAATATTAGAGACTAGGTAATTCAGAAGTTGATAATATTGTTATTTGAGTTTCCTAAACCATATAAATAGATGGTAATTGAAGAGGTTTAGGAAAGATTGCATTGCATCCATTAGGTTTTTGTACATAATCAGTATGGGTTAGTATCCATTATGCTCCATTTTGCCACTCAGAATACTCAGTGGCTTCCAGAAATCCACATGCTACCACTCTTTTTAAAAGACCATTACTTATTGGCAAAGTAGTTCAAGACTAACCCAGATGGTAAACCTTATTGAAATGTTGTCTCTTCAGTTAACTGTACTGTTTCTGTACCATCCAACATAAATTTTTTGCCCTCAAAAGTACTTTCTGTGCTCTACATTTCCCATTTGATTAAACTATGTAATTTCTCCTTCAGATCTCTATGGAAAGGGCTAAGCAAAACTGAGCTGAGGAGGACATACTAAGGTTAATCACAAAATAAGAATTATCCTAATCACTGAACTACCACAGAACTACATTTTTATCTAAAATGTTCTCACAATCTTCTATACAGTCACTCTTAGTCAAACACAGTGAACTCTCTTTTTCACATCAATTTTTGAATCTAAGGTATCTTGATACTAGTAACAGCAGGCTATATGTTTCTAGACATTTTTCATGAATATTTGAAACGAGAGCAAAATGCAAGGTCTCTTTCTCTCCTATCGTAAATACACATTTTGAAAATAAAAATTAGTAGAAATATGGTTTTTTGTAATAGAACTTCTCACATTCCTGTTTCACCAGTACCCTGTGATGCACTTCAGCACACAGTATACCTCAGCCTGGGAATCATAAAATCAGCAAGGGGGAATACATTGACTGGGTGAGGAAAGAACCAAATTTAATAACCATATCAAAAGATATTTAAGAAAATGAGGAGGATGAATTACCACATTCAACACTAAAAATAGAGCCTACATTAAAGCCAATGGCAAAATCCCTTAGAATTTCAAGCTACAAATCTACAATGGAGGATTCACACAGAGATTTGAACCTACTCTCCAACTGAGGACATGTCTGGAGAAAGACTACTGCAAATCAATATGCTAGATGCAGAGGCCACCTGTGACACTCAGAGCTGAAATCTGCCAGCATTCTTTCACTTAATAAGTGCAAGTTGCTGCACCCACAACTTTACTTGGCAGCACGAGTCAGACCTCTGTCAAGAGCTTCAAATGTGATGTCCAATTCAATTACCTAAAGACACATTAGAATCTGGTTTATGTGGCTAAGAAATAACAGTAACCTATTTTTATTTTGGGATCCGAATTTCCCAGTCTCTTTAAGGAGAGACATTTTTAGCTGATTCAGTTTCAACATTCACATTCATATTTTAATCTTCCTTAATAAGCAATCCTGAGACAGAAACTGAGAGATTAGTAAATTGTTCTCTACCAAATACAAGATACTAAAATATAATCACATTGAAAAAAAAAAACCCAAACCCAACCTGCTATTCTAAACAGTGGTTGAGAAGAAGCTTATTTACTGTTGGCCTTCTCTCCATACTCTTCCCTGTACTCTTTAGATATATCATTGAGCAGAACGACTCCAGGATATTCCCATTACCTACTGTCAACAGTAGACAAAGCCATAATGCACTTTAATTTTGGAACAGAGTAATGCACTGTCTTTCCAGTGATATCAATAGGTCCATTCTACTCACACTGAAAGAGTGTTCTTCACCCTTCCTTTCCCTGTCTTCCCTCCTTATCCTCCCATGCCAGGAAAGGAAGGAATTCTACTTTTCCTGCTCAAATATCCAATAATCATTTCAGCCATCTGCTTCAATACAAAAACTCTTCATAGAAGTCCATCTAAATGGCAAACCATGAGAGATTAAGATGATTTATTTTGGTTTAGTGCAGTGTCAGTAGTTTAATAACAAATAACTAAGGATTTGGGAAGTACTATGGCTTACCTATTTAAAAATTCACTCTCTTGCCAATACATTCTATCGCTGCTGACAGACATTAGAACATTCTTTTCATCTCTTTCCTCTTCTTGCAGTTTAACCTATCCCCTTAAGGAGTATTTGCTTTCTCTAAGATAGATTAGACATTGTATGCAACATGAAAACCTTACACACTTCCTCTACCATCTGCAAGGCTTTTCTCTCTGCTTCTCTAGAAATAATTAAATCAAAACCTTTTATTTTTCTTTTCATTTTGGATAAATAAGCCAGAATTACCTTTCTATATGAAAATTTTAAAAAAGAATTATTATTTCCAGATATGTGCATTTAAAGTGGAGAAGCATTTTTTAATACAATCAACCAAACATCCAAGCCTAGTGAGACCAAATGCGGAATGCAAACTGTGATAAAGAGCAAATATAGAGCATACACATACACACACACAAACAGCCCCGCTATTCATGCAGAAAACATGATCTAATATGGGATTGGTTTCTTTCAAATAATTTTTTTCTGCATCCCAGCATGATTCCAGGATGTGCAAATTAAGATAAATTTTATGGGTTAAATTCTTCTTAACACTACATATACTCAAGTCAACTAAAATTGATGACAACTGGATACTGTGTCAGAGGGGGGAACTGGCACAGAAAATCAAAATGTTAGGAGACGTTCTTATAAAACCAGACATGACATGGTGCTTTGAATGAAGGAGAAAACAATTCTTAAAG
This sequence comes from Neodrepanis coruscans, assembly GCA_013400695.1. Lineage (NCBI taxonomy): Eukaryota > Metazoa > Chordata > Aves > Passeriformes > Philepittidae > Neodrepanis > Neodrepanis coruscans. The sequence goes on from VYZS01073242.1 coordinate 11,352, forward strand.
TGGCGAAAAAGAGAGAAAAGCATAAAGAAGCAGAAAAAGTTGACCCAGTAGCTAACAGATTACCAGATAAGGATCAGTTGTCAAAAGAGAGCAAACTGCAAAGATCTGGATGTTCATAATGACTCTAAATTAATCTAACCCTATTCTATAACTAATGGAAGGAAAGCTACACCAGCTCCTGATCCAGAGCTTAAGGAAGGCGGGATTAATTTATTTCTTCTGTATTCTTTGGAAATACAAAATAGCTATTTAAGATTTCAACACTGAGCTTCATTAAGTCTTCAGTACAAATTTCCCTCCTCTTTTGTCTTTGGTTTTGTTTGTTTGCTTGTTTGTTTGTTTAACAGTAATGTCCCTAAAGGAAGCCTGGGTAACTTGCAAAATAGACCTAAATCAAAAACAGATTCACATATTCATGTATATAATTTAGCAGTAATATTTCTAGGAGTGGGAGTTTGAAAATATTATCAAATCCATGTTCATGTTCTATGACAACTGACCAATGGAAACTAGAAGCTATTCTGACGCACATTTTAACCCATTTTTCTGCTACTGGAATGACTATGAGCACAAATGTGAGCCTGGTTAAATTTTCATCCATTTGAGTGAAACGTGAAGATACATCACATCCTCAGCTGAGTTCCAGAACCACTCAGGATGTCATGTAGCATTTAATTTAGTAAAAAATGATTAAACATCTAACCTGGAACTGCTATCCTCCCAGCTGTTGGATGATTCATTTCCATCACAAGTTCATTGTGCAGTACCTAGGAAAACAAAACAAAACAAAACAATATAATCAGTTCCTCAAATCAAGAGGAAAAAAAAGAAATAATCATTATTATGTTCTTTCACAGAATATCTGAATATACAGGGAGTTGCAACTCAAGTAGTTTGCTTAATTTTTAAAACAGAAGCCCTGATGTTTGACACTACTTTTTAGCTATGCATCTAAATAAATGCTTCAGTAAGACTGTACATGTCTAACATATCTTCAAGCTCTTACATGCCATATCAAATGTAAGAAACTGAGTCACAAGTATGTTACACTTTCAACTACCAGCAGGCAACTGGTACCAACACAGAATGAGATTAAAACCTTCACACACTTTCATTTTAATCTGCAATATGTAATAAAGGTCTATACATAACCTATCTTCTCTAGTTTATTTTTTCACTATTACTCAGTTTCTTTTGAGCTCATGATAAATCATACTGTGAAATGCTGTCTTAATAGCTTTTAAAAGCATTTAGGAAGGATTATATAATTGCAATGTTTTTTTCTGGTGGGGTTTGTTTTTTGTTGTTTGGGGGGTTGTTTTGTTTTTTGGTTGTTTTTCTTTGTATTTCTGTATGGGATGAATATTCATTGCAATTTTCATCTCATTGTTATTAACCTCAACCAAAAACAATGTGTGATACTCAAGTAACAGGATACTCAAAGAGCTCGATATTAGGAAATTCATTGCTCTTGTTAATAGAATTCTTCATCCAAAGCCAATAATCAGCCTTTATAATTTCCTTATTGAGTATTCTGCCATCCTTTTAACACTGTTACCCTAATCATACAATCAGAATTCTGAAAAAAAAAAACCAAACATTTTGTTATTGAAGTATCCTCTATAAATAAAAAGCCTCCCATTATGCAATAATTTTTATGTTCTATGTAACAAGTATAGAGTGTCTTGTCAAATGTATCAGCTATAGAAAATGAAAGATAGGTAAAAACTATTAAGAGATCATGTAATACATCTACCTATTCACCTCACAGCATGAACAACACTAGCAATCTTGACTATTAATGACAAGTATTGGTCTGATTATTCTTGAAAATTTCCAGTTAATGAGATGAGAATTTTCTTATGGAGTCTGTGCCACATTCTCCATTTTTATCATGAGAATTTTTCTCATAATACATAATTTAAATATCTTTGTATTAGATATATTTATTCTTGTTTTTTCCCCAACTGGTCACAGAAAACCAATCACTAGCATCTTTATAACATTCTTTTATGTACTGGGAGATTGTAATCACATCCTCCCTCAGTCTGCTCTTTTCTAGACTAAACAAAACTAATTCCTTCAACCATTCTTCCCAGGTCAAATTTTGTGAACCTTTTATCTGTGTAGAATAGCCTGTTTAAGAAATTCCCATTCCTGAACAGGTAGTGTCAAAGGGTCAGGTCAGCTTTCTCTTAGCTTGTGGGGTGAGCCTATTTAGCTGACATGTAGAAATTCAGATATTTCCGATAACAGATGCTGGTGGAACAATGTCTGTTCACTGGTCTAATTGTTTGGCAATATCCCAAATCATTAGTTCTACTTCTCTTTCAGAAGATTAACCGCGATTTTGGTGGACATTCAAGTGAGACATCCTGAATTTTTTTCCAAATGACAGAATTCAGAAATATAATTGCTTGATTTAACTCAGAATCTTTCCAGTTGTGCCCTTTATCAATAATACTGGAAGTTTGGCCTCCTTACTCTGTAACTTACTTACATGAGCTTTCTCTATGCATTTAATTGATTATTTTGGACCTGAATGCAAGAGAACACATTCATTTGAAATCCACAGCATGTGCAGCAGTTCTTTAGATGGCAAATTAAAGGATGTATGTAAAAGGGGCTCCATTTGATTAAAGAAAAATGTACAAATTCTGTAGCAGGCACTCAGGACTCCAAAAAATTATTGTTTTCTTCTGTTCTGGATCTCTAAACTCTTATTTTCATAAGGCAGACTTAAATTACATTTAAAAGATTTTTTTAATCTTTTTTTGCTACACTCAAATTCCATGTCCCTTTTCTTTACAGAATAAACTACAAAACCCCTAAAGTATCTTTGATGATCACCAGTCTAACTTCTACTCTTTTTAAAAGAATTGTTTAAGATGCAATCAAGCATCTTTTCTGTTTCCATAAGTAAGTTGTTGATTTTCCCTTTCAGGTATATTCTTTTCTCAAAAAAACTGACATTCTTATGGCTGTTATTATCTACAGTTATCAAACCTATCTTGGTTGGAACTATACTCAGTTCTAACTTTTCTTTTGAAGAAAACAATCCCAAAGCAATGACTGTGGTCAAACACCTGTGTTTTCTTTCCTATATCAGCAACACTGTTTAAAAGAACTATGTAATTTCCTGTTCCATGCATTCCACTGTTAGGATTTCCAAAAAGAAATTGAAAAAACCATCTTCATCTACTCTTCCTCATGTACATTTTAAAATATTATGAAGGAAACATTTGAGATTACTGCATCCTAACCTTTGGGAAAATGCAATGCTCATATCCTTTATCATCAAAGACTAGGAAAATCTGAGAAAAAGATGAGACAACTCAAAGGCCTTCTCCTCCATTGTCTTGTACCACTCAAATGGTCCTGATCTTTCTGATATGGTAGAGTCTTCTATTGTGTTTGCATTCCCCTTAGCTCAGCATAAGGAACTGATGAACCAAGAGGATCATGTAAAAGATGACAGCAACCAGTACATAGAATTTTTATTTATTTATTTATTTATTTATTTATTTTACTTATTTTCCAGGCTAGAAAACCTATATGATCTGTTAGTATTTGAGATTTTCTGAATCAAATAATTTTGGCTGGCATTTTACACTGGGATCAGAAAAACTATGGAGGATATTTACATCAGCTGCTGTGAAGCTCACAGTAATTCAGATATAATAACTTTGATGCATAATTTTTTTCTTTACCCCAAAGGTTGTTAATAACTCTACGTTAAAAAGTAGTTAGAACTTTTATAACAAGTAGAATTAAAAGCTCTTATCCAGCTGCTTTCACAAGGAGGATCAAGTATTAACTCTAATTATTCCTTGTATTCTCACCTTGTTCAAAACAATTATTCACCTGACACTACTTTTATGTGTTAATGTTTACATTACCAGTGAGTATGTATCTGAAAAACAGTTAGGAAAACTACACACAGGGTATGGCTTTGGAATGATTTAAGGAAGTCTGCTTTTTTTGGACACTCCAAAATTTGTAAGAATATCTGATGCTTGATGCTGGGTCCTTCCCTTGATAAATACAATAAGAATACATCTAAAAAAAAGGCTCTTTTGATAAAAATATATATAAAATAAAAAAAATGTGAAACAAAATTTAATCATGAATATCATTATTTAAAAGCATCAATCTTTCTTTCATCTTTCAAAATAAATGGCCTTCTTATATGCTAAGGAAGAAAAATGATTGACTGTATTTGTCCTGGTTTGGACACTAGGAGGCGTTACTAAAAGACGAGAGAAGTAATAGAGAAGAAAAGATAACAAAACAGTAATTTATTGAATATATGAAATACAAAATGTGGAAACCACTATACTTGTGAGTCAGTAATAAAACAATGACCTGAGAATAATAATTTGCTTCTCTGGGCTGACTGCTGGGCTGTGGAGTAAGAGGAAGGAGTGCTGCCATGCGGGCAGAGCTGGGAAGGTGATGCAGCAAGGTCCCACACCAGAGCTGCTGGAAAATCGAAAGAGAGTGAAAGGAAAAGCCAGGGCACCCAAGAGGAAGAGATACCACACTGTCGCTGCCGCGTGAAGCCACATGGTTCTCTGTTCCAGCTGTGNCCTCCCCATGAGCCAAACATGGCAGCATTTGCCGCCAAAACCGTTTGTGGCAGTGCCTGCCATGGGAAGGGGCTGCCGCCGCTTCCCTGCCAGCGCTGTGGGGACCTCGGCACGGGGCACATGGAGCAGCCACTGTGCCTGCCTGCTCCATGGTGCTTGCCTGGGGCTGTCCCTGCTCTGCGCATCACCAAGGCTCTGCCTGTGGGGAACTCGCCATCTGCAACAGGAGGAGCTGCCACCACCACAATGCGCTGGCGAGCTGAACTATGCCCAGCACCGCAGCTCACGGCCTCAGCCCGGCTCCATCACAGCAGTGAGCACTGGGCCAAGTCAGGCCAGGTTGGCTCCCCACCGGCCCTACAGCTGTCTGTGGGAGGAGTGGGTAGGAGTGGCACCATCTCTGTCCACTACGCTCCACGCTCACAGCACTTCTTCAATGCCATGCTCAGCCAGGGACTGGCCTAGGCCCAAGACACTGGCCAGCATGGGGGCACCGCCACTCCCAGCCCAGCTCGGGCGAGGGTCAGGAGCCACGGGCCTAGTGGCAACACTCCTGTTCCTGTTCTGCCACTGCCCTCACCATCCCACAAGGTGCCAGAACCCAGCCATTTTGCTTGCTTCCCTCTCTTGGGAAAAAAAAGAAAAAAAGTTTTAAAAGATACCCCCTCTCCCCCTTTCCCTGTTTAACCCACAACAGTATTATTGATGCAACAGCACAAATGTCAGGTAGGAAAATCAGAAACATGATGTCTGCTCTTTTTCATTTAGATGTTAGATTGTTTGGCCACCTACATCTGGAAAATTCTACAATTTTCACAAGGTTCATTTTATATCACATTAGTTCACATCAACTGTGATGTAACTGATGATGCATGTAAATAACCACCCATGACAATGTCATTTCTCTTGGAACTGCCAGTCAGGTTTCAAATCTGTTCTACCTAAGATACATACAGCTTCCAAATCCCAGTCAAAGCAGATGCTGGAATCAGAAACACACCAAACCTTGTCAGCCCTGTTGTGGATTAGAAAATAAAACCTTTCCCCAGCGTCTCCTCCCATTCCCCGCCGGGCATGGGCGCGCAGGGCCATACCCAGGGCGGGGCCCGAATGCTAATCAGCCAATCGCCCTAGGGGCCATCTGCGCATGCACAAAGAAGGACTTCCTATAAAAAGGAGAGAGCAGGCGCCATCTCCCTCTTTCTGCTCTGGACGTGGCTGGGGTAACATTGCTCCTCGTCTTTGCGCCGAGACTAATCTCCGCGTGTGGACAAATCCNCCATCTACCCCCTTCCCTGATCTAAATTTTTAAAGTTCTATTCCATGTAGAGCCATGCATTCAAACTATGCATTTGTACAGGTACCACTCTTTCACAGTTTCATCTAGAGTTTAGTGAAAATTATTTTCAGGGCCACAAAGGAAATGATGTAATCATTTTCTCCATATTTTTATAGCCACAAGATAGCTGACTGTTGGTAAATGTAATTCTTAATCATGCCTCCAAACCACACACACACAAAAAAATAGTTTTCCCTGTACATGCTGAACATAGAGCCATGGCCATAATCACCCCCTGAAGAAGTAACAGTGCATGTTGTGAACACAATGCCATATTGGAAATGCATTCTACATCCTAAAAGTATCTCTTTCCAAATAAAAATATGCTAACTCATTTGAAATTTGAAAAGGATATTAAACATATCCCCTTCTGATGCCTGGTTCCACTTGGTCTTGTATTTCTAGAATGCTGTTACACAGCAGAATGGTTTGCATATCAGCATGCCTCCCCCTTTTTGCAATGTACCAATTCCAGTATTTTCAAGTTCTGTTGCCAAAGCTGTCTTTTATCACTAATGACTTTATTATTCTTCTTTCCAAACACAGCTTCAAGCACACAAGGCTTACCTGGAGAAGGTAATATTATCTCTCTACCATATCTAAGTATTGTATGAATGAATAACATATATCTTCATTTTACCTGCATTTGCCTCTCATATTTGAAGTTTATCACCATTTCATGCTAAGAAAGAACATAACTGAAAGAAAATTTCTTTTCTTTTCAGATTTTGAATTAATGAAATCTGGTTTTGTTGTTTCTGGTTGCTTATTAATTTACCTCTTTTCTTCCAGTCCCTTATTCTGACACAGTAAATGCTTCGAAGCGTGTTACAGTCCCTTATGTCCCAATAAACACATCTGTGATACTAAATGAATACAACTCAAGAAAACCACAGTTCACTGGAATGTCCTTATTCTCTCCTGCTGCTTTCTCCCAGGCCAATGTCTCACAGACTGTGTGCTTTAGCAAACTTTTTCTTTTCTTTGTGCAGTGAGGTAGTGGCTTTGAAAGAGTCTTTCTTACACCACAGCTTTGTAACTATTTGTACACATGCTGTAGACAAAATCACTTTTTATTGACATTCCTAAGGATGGGGTTTTGATGCCTGAAACATATACTTTTATCCTGATCCATGTAACATTATTTAAATACTTCATGATTTTCTGCTGTGTCTCTTGTCTCTCACCTGGATTCCCTGTTGATTCTCAGAGTTTCCTTACTTTTTTATTTAATATCTTTTGCCTAAAGAGTTTTCACATCCTCCAGTCTAACAGTGGTCTACAAAATAGCTATTGGTTTTTCAATATTTAATTTAAGTTTTCCAGCAGCCATGATATTAACCCAAAAAAGGTCTGTTCTGATAAAGGAGCGAATAGTTTCTTACCTGCATTTCTCTGTGTCACTTGAGTCATAAGTCCGTTTCCATACTCCAGAACTAAGTGTTTCAAAAAGGCAATCACTGAGAGCAAAGAGAAATTGCTTCCCTTATGCTCTATCCCTGTGTGTCATTTGATCAGCTGAAAGTAGTTGAATTCACCCATTATTACTGCCTTATTAGGTTTAGATGATTCTTTGATCTCCTTCAACATTTTGGACTCAATATCCACTTCCTGATCAGAAGGCTCAATAGTAATACAGTAATAGAGCTCCCTCAGCTATATGACCTAATCTGTCCTTCCTGTTCAGTTTATAATCAGGTATTTTCTGAGTAAGAAAGTCTCCTATAGATTTTTGTCATTCCCACATTTTTCTGTAATGGCTACTATGTCAAGATTCTCCTTCTTTGACAAGAATTTCCAGTTAATTTTTTTTTTTTAATCTCACACATCTCATGTTGGTGTAGATAGATAAGTTTTGTATGCATTTGGGAAAAAAGAGAGTTGGCAACATCATTTTTTATTTAATTGTCAACTTTTACACTATATTACTTTAACACACACACACACAGAATTAAAAAGACCGTAGAGATCATCAA
>VYZS01073247.1:4346-19840 GCA_013400695.1 Neodrepanis coruscans
GTGCTATCCTACTTGACAAATCAAATTCTTTTATTTCACTCACATAAGGGAAAAAACCCTAAAACATGTGGTGGCTGTGCACCATACTAAGGTATCATGTTTTTTCTCTTCAGCATCTTCTAGTGTGGAGAGGGGAGTGGCACATTTTCTTGGAGAAATCCCTCAAGAAGAATTTTGCTATGGCCAGCTCATTTCTGTCATGGCTAGAGGTGGCTGGTGCCATCAGCGTTACAGTATTAGCAGGAGCATTGTTTTGGCATTAAAAGGAAAAGGTGTTTTATGAGAAGTCATAATATTTCACAAGAGAAAGAACAACCAAGCTTTTAATGCCTATCAAGACCACTTTTTTGTCTGATCTCTTTCTTCTTTAGCTGGCAATAAGAATTTGCAGTCAAGTTCAGAGAGATGATATTTATATCTTGGTTTTGAAAATATATTAAAAACACAGACAAAATATCAGAGGAATTCAACGCAGAGAAGCACCTTGCAATTATTTATTTTGGAGGCATTAGATCTGCTGACATGGCATTTTAAACAAACAAAGAAAAGAACAACAACAAAAAAAAGAAAAGTCTTTGCTTCTGAAAATCATTCTTAGAATTCAAATGTTTCCATTTAAAGACAAAAGATACTTCTACAGAAGCACAGAACAAGCCCCTACCCACAAGGTTTTGATTTCCATTACACTGTTGTATTAGGAGACTTGCCTCCAAAGTGATCATTAGGGACTTAAAATCCCATACACCAGTTTGCAAATTGTATCTAAAGATAAAATAGACCACATATATAATTTGCATATCCTCAGTAAAGAAGGATTTTTGTTGTGCTAAGCCAGAAATAGAATTTGACAACAGGGGAAATTCAGACTTCTACTACATCAATCACAGACTTTTAACTTTTTGGAGGAATCACGATTCTGCCACATTTAAGAACTTTCCAAAAGGTGCCAAGTGCCCATGTTCTCACTCACCCAGAGAAAGACTTGGAAGCCAAGGTGCACTTAGTGCAACATGAGAAGTGATTCATGTCCTTAGGCTTTTTCAAGGAACAGTTTCTCCCTTCTCCACAAGCATATTTAGGATCAAGCCATTTCTTGACCACTAAGCAAACCTAAATTCTTCATCCCTGCTACATTACAAATCCAGAGAACAAAATCCTGCTCTCGGTAATTAAATTTGCCTATTAACATCTGTATCACAACTGAGATGATGAAGTAGCTGCCTATCACACTGATATTATCTCATTATTTGCTTGGATTCAGACAGTTTTGTCATCAACTCTAACATGGAAAGGGTAACTCTTCTCGTGATAGAAGCCATGTTTTGATCCTGTTTTTACAGTACCTCACACAACAGCCATGGTCTGCAGCTGGAACTTCTAACCACAAGTCATACAATAAATGCATAGGTTTGATCTAAATTTTTTCCACATGTGTCACACAGATTGTTGTCAGCTTCTTGTTAAAAAGGAAAAAAAGTTAACCTCCACAGGAATATAGTTTTACCATAAATATTTTGACAGTTTGAAAAACAAAAGATGTGGTCAGAAGAAGTCATAGTATTTTGAGAAGATATGGGAACAAGCAATTAGAACTTTAGAAGAGCAGTTACTCTACAAGACAATACTAGTCAGTACTGTGTCTGGCTGGGATGGTCTTAATCTTCCTCATAGCAACCTGAGTGGTGCTGTGTTTTGGAATGTGGTCAAACCAGCGTTGATAATATATCAGTCTTTTAGCTATCACTCAAAAATTCTTGCACAGCATTAAGACCTCCTCTGTTTCCCACTCTACCCCCCTCAGCAATTAGGTTAGGGAAGGGTAAAATGTTTGGGTGGGATGCAGACAGGACAGTTGATCCAGGATGTCCAGTGGAACATTTAATACCATACAATGTCATGCTCAGCTGTGTTCCCACACTGCCATTGCTTGGAGACCCTCTAGGTATTGATCTGCTGATAGTGAGTGACTGCTTTTGCTTCACTTGTTTATTTTTATTTACACACACACACAGACACACACACACACACTTATTGAAGTGGTTTAATCTTGACCCATGAGGGGTTTTTGAGGGGTTTTTTATGCCCATCCAACTCTCCCACTACAGAGGAGCTGGAGGATGAAGACATCGGTTGGGGACCTAACCTAACAGCTAGTGCCAACTTACAACAGTCCATTGCAGGCACACCACGTGAGGCTCAAGACAACTATATATTTCATCAAAATGTGCTAGACTGAATTCATAATTGTTACACCTGTTTAGCTGTTGCTTGGCAAGTTACTACTTGCTGTTGCTGGTCACAGTGTCAACATTCTTGTTCTCAGCACTCATTTTCTTGTTCCCTTACCTGCTCCCTTTATCGATGTACACCAAAATTAGGGACTCAATGACTCATTAATATCTGCGCTTGCTTTTCCAGTGTAACTAATACTACATGGGGTAAGTTGTTAGCACTGATCATATGATGGCTTTGACCGGGGAACCCAAATTACACAGAAATCCAAGAAAAAAATTATGGACTGAGCAGAAGGCAGATATTTTGGATATCACCCAAAGAGCTGACTCACACTGAGAAGGCCCCACTATATAATAAATTGACAGAAAAAGGGAATCAATATGCTCTGTTTACTGATGTGTCCCATCATATTTTCAAAAACCATCAGAAGTGGAATCCCATATAACAGATCTCAAAAATTTTTGAAGGAAAAAGCAGATCAAGCCAGTTTGAAGAAATAAAAGCCATCCAGTTGGCTCCAAGAACTGCTGAATGAGAAAAGTGGACAGTGCTATTTCTATACAGACTCTTGCCTGGTAGCAAATGGCTGTGGGGGTGCTACAACAAGCGAAATAGATCAATAGGCAGTGTAGAGGTAAATCTTTTGGGCTGATGCACTCTGGCAAGACATTGCTGCCAAGGTAGAGGATCTTACTGTAAAGATACATCATGGAGATCCTCAAAGATCCAAAAACCATGCCAAAAGCATAAGCAGGTAAACCAGGCTGCTAGAAAAGAGGATGGCATTTCCACTATCTGAAAAATAAATGGCAAGCTGTCAAACAAATATGAAGTTGTTTTGAGAATGGACATGACAAGTGTTTAAGATAAAGAACAGCTATTCTATTGCTAGACACATGCCAATTGTTTAGAGAAAGTATAACAAGAAGCATTAATAGTTTTGCAGTATGGAAACAAGACTCATATAGAAAAACATGGCTTACAGAGACTGCCTGAACTGTTCCCCTCAAATATCATGAAAAGGGAAAAAAAAAAAAATCACATGTCAACCTTGTGCAGGAATGCACTGAGGACTAGTATCTTTTGGGAGTCAAAGGCTATATCTACACTAAAATATTAAGTGGGGCTGAAGCATCAGAAGAACCAGCCGAGGAACAATTGCTGCCCAGGACTGGGCTGTTTTTCTCTCAGCCTTGTCTCTGACAGATCTTCCCAGTTTACCTAGAGAAGACCTTGAAGTAAGCACACTTGAGCTCTCCTCCTCAAGAACACTTCAGAAAATTGTATGCTGAGCAAACACTTGCACATGATCAATATGAATTCTGGACGTACTGAGACTTGGGAATACAGACTCTCCCAGTATGGTCAATGTCAGAAGCACATAACTGACAGGATGATACTAGTAGCTTGATACTGAAGCTCTCAGTTTAGGGGCAAGCCTGAAAACCCAAGAAAACAATTTTGTCCAATTAGATAGCAAAGTTCAAATCAGCTATCATTTAATATTAATCTTTTATATTTGTACACATATAGTATTATTTGGTTAGTTATTTATCACACTAGTCACACAATGGGGGCTTTTGTACATTTTTGTTTTCCTATTTCTGTACGTAGCCTATTAACTAAAGATAACACTTGTGGTTCTCCATTAGTTATGTAAGGCTGCGGTTTTTTGAAACAATGTATGATTAACAGAATTAAAAAAATAAGTGAGCACAAGTTAATTTAGTAGCAAAGTGCTCTATCAACTGTTCTTCATAACTAACAATGATGAATAAAGTTTTAGAGATCACCATACCTCAAACTAAAAAACATGTTACACATTTAGTAATCATTCCTGACAGTATTGAAGAGATGCTACTGTAGACAAGACACAGTTTCCTTCAGAAAGCTAGGATCTGGATAGAGGAAATATTCTGTACTCATGAATTAGAAGGGCTATGTTGGCAGCTGGCCTTCAGGTGCCTGAATTTCATGTGCAGATAAATCTGAAAACAATCTAATTGCAAATGGCTTCAAAATAAAGTAACTCATAACACCCTACAACTTCTTTTCCCAAATTATTTGAGAATTTATCTGCTAACTGCCTTTCAGAGAGGTCTTTTCTGTCTTCTGCTTTGTGTGTTACAATGCTCTACTCTTTAACTTTTTTTTTTTAAATACCCAGTAGAAGCAATCAAGCTAAGACACTGTAAATAGTCACAAATATTACAGAGTTCAATTTCAGTTAGCTACTTACAGCTGTAGATAGTTCTGGATTTGGTATATTTGAATCAACTGCTAATCAACCGAACCATTATTGCTCGTGGTAAGAGGAAAAATAATCCACCAGTCTGAGCATCAGATGCCAGGGTAGAGTTACAAGGTTAATCAATATTTTAAATTGTATGTACACATCGATTTTGCTTGAGTAGTACATAGAGTCAATATAGAAATTATTGTGAAACCCTCAAAATGAGGCTTTTTGCAGCTACTTCTCATACTGAAACTGCAGTTTTAAATTATTCAATGTAACACCAGAAGTTTAACCAAAAAATACAAAAAACAGCTCTTTCCCTCTTTTCCTGCCCCTACCTCTCCCTCAATTTTTAGCTATAGTTCTCAAAAAATAACAGCTTTTTCCACCTCTGCAAATTCCAGTAAGTAGCAACAATACAAAGGGAAACAAGCAAGACATAATGCAGATCTAGCATTAAGCAAGTGGCAAACATTGTTCATTTCAGCTTCATTCAGTTAAAAAAGAAACCAAAAGACACAAAATATCTCATTGGACCTTGCAAATGTAAGCAAACTGAAATAAAAGTTATTTTTTCCCTTATAACAGATCTTGAATTTCTTTCAACATGCAAACTCCAAAAGTAAATCTGTACTATAAAAATGTTACTTCAGGGTTTTCCTGTGGGGTTTTTTCCATCTCAGTTTGTCTGCAGTTATTCTTTCTAGTGAAATACATCTCTTGTATTTCAAACTCTTTAACATGTGAGATAGGTTGATCAGTGTTAATGATATATACAAAGGGACACTTCCCCTTACTGAACCTGTGCAAGACAACTTGCTCCCTTGTAATACCTGTGTGGAAAGTGCATACCCTCCATACCCTCCGCTTGCTATGATTTGACTTTAGCAAAGATATTTGACTATAAAGTTACCCAAAGTTGATCACATCTAGTTTAGTTATACCACAGATTTGAAAGATTCTCATTTTTTTTCATCAGTCTGAAGTTAGTTTGTAAAAAGATAAATCAGTGATTCTTTGTCTGAGATCTTATTTCTGTAAAGAAACATAGTGCGGGTCAAAGCTCTAACACATGGAGTCCATTTGCTATTTAGAGAAACCTGTTTTTTAACTTTGACCAACAACTAACAAAAGGAAGAGTGAATACACTCAAATACGAAGGCCAGTAAAAGTAGTTAAACTGTCAGCCTAGACCTTGGAGAACTGGGTTCAAGCCTCTACTTCACCACAAGCTTCTGTATGGTAAACAAATCACTTAGCCTTATGAGAGTGAGTTAAGAGACACATTTAAAATGTTCCATTGTCATTCAGAACAGTCTCATTCTTCCTCTCCTCTGATCCCCTCACACATAATCCAACATAATCCATCAGTCAGGAGCAGGGAGGTGTGGAGTCCAGTTCTTACTCATAAAAATGCTTCTGTATAGCCATAACAGAGATGAGCTGCAACCCTCATCTACTCAATTATCTAGTGTCATACTCCTTTTTCCCCCCCTCTCCACAACAATGAAACATTTTCCAAAGAAGAAATAGATAGTTCTCCAAAGTCAAACAACTTGTTATTTGTAGCTAACTTAGTCTCCTGGGAGATGAGGTTTGAATCCTCTTCAGCAAAGAAGTTAAATCTCTCTCTTGCTGCCTGCAAAACTCTGAACTTAAAAATTAGGAAGAGAATTCTTCATGACCACCAGTTCTTTTCTTTTTTTTTTTTTTNGGAAAGAATTTTTCATTGCCCCCAGTTTTTTTTTTTTTTTTTTTTTTTTTTTTTGTCCTCTTTCAGTAATGCTGTGAGAAGCAAAATCTACATTCTTTAAGCTAAGAAAGCACAGAGGACAAGCAGAAGAGGAGAAGATCCATACAGAAAGCACCCCAACTATGACAACCTGTCAAAGATTTCTAGCACAATACTTGCCCATGTGCTTCTTTTTGCTGCTTGTGAGCAGATCACATCTGCATATACACAGGGGCTTTTTGATGCCATTAGAAGGGTCTTACTTACTATGTGCCTTGTAGAGATTATATAGGTCTAAAAGATTTCTGGTGTTATAGGCATTCAACTTCTAAAGGCAAGGCAATGCACCATGCTTCAAAGCATCTAAATATTCTGCTAGTTTTAACATGTCTGATTAACTCTAATCTCTGCTGACCTTCTCATATATCCATAGACAGTGTCACAACTTGTTACGTGTTACTGTAGTCATGTCACAGCAATGACATGCACTGAAATATATAAGAGACTACAAGGTATTTAGTCATTGTAGTAACACAGGGCACAAATTCTTTATAAGGAGTGAGAATGGAAAACAGGGCAAACTCTATGCCTTCAAGATTTTATCTAGAACAAACTTTATTCGTGCAGACAGTTGGACTCATATGTACTTTGAGCAACACTTCAGAGACACTCATTCAGAAAAAGAAACACAATCAAAGCAAAAGTAGTACCAGAAACTAACATGGTTTGTATCATAATCTGTTTTTATGCATGCCTAAATTATTTGGAATTTCACTTCTTTCCTTTTTCTCATCAAGAAAACACAGACAACAACAATAACAAACTTTGGTCTGCACTCCTGGGCTGCATCTGAACTATGCTTGAGGTAACTCAAGGGGAGGCTTCAAAACGATCTGCATGAATCATGAGAGAACAGGTCATCAGGGCCATAGTTTTCCCCTTGTCATATACCTTATGAAAGCCTTACAAAGCCTTACAAAGCAAGAGAAGTCAGCTACACAAAAGCTTCTGCCACTGGAAATTTAATCTGGATTTAAGATGCTCTGCACTGCTGAAGCAGTGAAAAGCTGCCTTTAGAGATTTGTGAATGTAGCTTCTTATTGCTACACCTGAGCTTTCAGTAAGTTGTCCCTGAAGGAACATATACTTCCTTTCTACAGTTTCTCTTGTTTGGATTATCTACTGCTATCTAAAAGATATTATTTATTAGCACCTTGCACTCCCTTGCTCTTATTGAATTAGCAAATGCATCTCACCGAATAAGGTGCAGAAAACAATTACTCACAGCAGATCCAAACCTGCACTTCTCAGGAGGAGCTTTTGTGCTCTCTGGCTCATTAAAGATTGAATCCCCACAAGCACTTGGGCATGAAAGCCAGCTGGTACCACTTAGTCCTTATTTAAATTCAATGTCCAAGGGGTGCAGAGACCTCATACATGAGGAATTTTTTGCAGTACTTGGTTTTTGTACATTTAATTTAGCTAAATAGTAACCTAGAAAGCATAGTCTCAAGATTTTTATTAGCACAAGTTGTACAAAGTTTCCTTTTTGTTTATCCTCTTCCTCCAAAAATTAAAAATGTTCAAAATCATTCATTTGCAGTATCACAGCATTAAAAATTAATTGTCAATGACTATTCCTTCATGTGAAACTGGGTTTGGTCGATCTATTTTAAATCAATAACTGTGTTAAGATGGCAATGTTGTTACACGCTCTACAGGAGTTCTGTAACATTGCTACAATTTTTATTTTTCCTTTTGTTTGACTCTTACATCTGTATTTCTTTTCACCTTATTAAAGTTTTCCTAGCTTTTATTTAAACCAAATGCTAGCTTTAGTTTTGACATTGAGGTGTTTTGATCAGATCCTCAACTGGTTTAAACTGACATAATTCCATAGCTCTATAGGCTTCTCTAGGTTTACCATCAATGTCTGTACCTTCATGTGTTACAACTGAGACAAAGAAACTGGTATACTAGATTCGCCTAATCAGACAGATAAATTGTGAGTATCATGATTTATCCTGAATAGCAGATGTTTTCTAAAAGACATGTTCTTGAAAATAAGGGGGTTAAAAGTGACCCAATATACTGCAACACAATACTGAAGGCAATCAGTAAGACTGTTCGTATTTCCTGAGATGGATGGAAATCTGCTATTTTCTGCCTTCCCTTCCAATATCCCAAAGAATAATGATGTGATTTACGAGCATAAAGCTTACAGCAAAATTGTGGCAATTTATGTTCCTGTAAACTTGATGTAAGCCTGAGCAACCCAATATTTTTACTGCGTATTATAAAGGATGGCATCTCAAAGGTCATAGCAATTTCCACAATTTTACTTCTAAATTTATTTCTTTTCAGTTTTTCACAGGAAAGTGCTGAGATTTTCCTCTGACCCAACCTACTTCTCTCAAAATTTGAACTCTATATAAAGAGTAAAGGCATTGTTCAATGAGTGGGCTGCTTTCTGGGTAACATTATTGAAAGACAAACCTCACATCATAAGGAGGTATAATATACCCATAAACATATTTCAATCCTGAAGTGTGAATGATAAGCAACGTCTCAGTCTGACCTTTTCTGTCTTCACTGTATGTAATGTTTTCAGATTCTGTTGAGGAGCGTATCTAATTCATTTTTCTAGCTTAGTGAGACGTACCCCAAGTCGTTTCCTATTTGCTCTCTTGCTGTGAGTAGAGTCACAGTCCCAGGGATAAGTCAGCTCAGTTCCAGTGATTATCTCTTCTGTGAGTATGCCCAGACCCAAGCGATGGCCTGAGAGGATGCCTGCTCATGCTGAGAACATAGTTTAACAGTATGTTAATAAACACACAGGGAATTTGTTACACAAACAAAGGCCCCAGGGCAAATCCCTCTGCCCTCAGAGATGCAAAAAGAGTAATACGTTCAGGGAGAACAAGGGAATAGTACTAAATTTGAGAAGCAGCCTCATTGTAAATGCATCTAGATTTGCAGTGAGGAGAGTTAACATGAAGACACATTGTCTATCATTCTCTTTTGCCCTTCCTTTGAAGATCATTACAGTAGGCATTAAGAGGAGTTATACCGATTAAAGGCAGCTAGATCTGTCCTCACTTCTCGAAGAAGGAGTTATCATCACAAAGCAGCATACCTTCAACTGGCTATTAATTACATTCCTCTAAAGTCCTTAAAACATAGCTGATTTTAACCTTAAAATTTCACTCCTTGCTGTAAGAGACCTTAAATTTAAATAATATAATATTAATTAATGAAAAAATACATTTAATAATAAAATAAATGAATAAATAATAAACTACAGGACTAAAAAGTATTAAAATACTAAATATTCAATATTAAAGTAAGTCTTAACTAGGGCAATATTTAAAGTCCAATAAGGGTAATAATAAAATAAAGCCTTCCATTCACTGTGCTTAGAAATCTTTTGTGCAATCACTTTTTTTTCTAATGTGAACTATAACAAAGGATCTGCACCTTCTTAAACTCTCTACATCCTCACCCCATAACCCAATACTAAATTTAGAAACTGGCTCAGAGTCTTTAAACAAGTTAAAACGTCATCACTCTCCCCTTATCTTTATCTCACCTCATCTACATGTCAGTTTTACATTCCAGCCACAGGTATATATTAGAAAGTTTCACACTTTCTAGCTAGAAAAGGGACTAATGACATTTAAAAAATAGTAACTCTATATCCCAGTAGCAAGCAATATTTAAGAGCCTAGGATGAATTAAAGCACTTGTATTTTTCAGTATAGAACTGTATCATTTACAACCTTGTCAAATTGTATCAAATACAACAACAAAAACCAATCCCACTGCATTTTAACACAATTTATAGCTCCATGAGGTAAACAGGAGGAGGATTTTTTGTTGCCTTCTGTTTGATACTGTAATCACATTCTGGGGACACAGTTCTGCATGGAAGTGGCTGTAAATACGCTGATGTATCTCCAGCTCATGAAGGCAGTTACAATGCATATATTAAGGACAAATTTTACAACTAAATGTGAGGTGTAGAATTCTTTGATACTGATGAAATTTCACATCAATAAGGGTGAGATTAATCCCATCTAACTTTGTTCAGGAAACTAATCTAAGGTCTTTCTATAGTCAACAGAGAGAGATAAGTAACTCCAGTGAGGTATTCTTCCTATTTATTTTGGACATCAAGGTTTGTCTCCTAATGGGCTGTCTGGCACACTCCTCTGACTTGCAGAGCATGCCTAAATGGTGTGTTTAGATTAGACACCTAATTTTCAGACAACTGAAATTACCAAACTTCACTCCATGCTGCAGACTATCTACACTGCAGACAAAGTTGACCTCCAGGATGTTTGTTTGGGTTTTTTATGAAAGCCTGAACTGGGAACTAAACTGGACTGGGATACACCAAGGAGTTAAAGACACTGCAGCAAAGGTATTACTGTGAGTTTCTTGTCTGAGCACCTCCCTGGGAGTCCTATACAGCCTGCTATGGGACTGCAGCTACAGTCTCTGTGCTTATCTAAAAGCTGGGAAGATTCACACTCCCTCCTCACCCTTGGCTCCCAGCTGATTCAATGCAGTCCTTCTCACTGCTCCCCATGCCGAGAGAGCACACTAAACTAACCCTAGCTAATAAAAATGTTAAATAACAAATGAGCAGGGAAGGAAGAGGACAAGAAAATGGAAGGAATACTATACAACTTACTAAGG
The DNA here is from genome assembly GCA_013400695.1 of Neodrepanis coruscans. Classification (NCBI taxonomy): domain Eukaryota; kingdom Metazoa; phylum Chordata; class Aves; order Passeriformes; family Philepittidae; genus Neodrepanis; species Neodrepanis coruscans. The sequence continues at coordinate 15,251 of VYZS01073247.1, forward strand.
AAGTTACAAGGGAATTGAGGCAGAAGAAAACCCAGCACAGGGGAGACATAGGGCCCCAGAGGAAGGAATAAAGGAAAGAAATGCAGGAAGGGTTGAAGGAGTTTCTTGGCAGTGCTGAGACATTCAACTGGCTTGGCTGCATGACCTGAGCAAACATGAGTTCTCCACTACCTTGCATGGCCCATTATTGGTATTGAGACAAGCTACTTCCAAAGTAAACTTAAGTATATCTAAACAAAATGCAATTAATCCTATCAGGTATAGATAGGTAGGTACCAAGAAGACAGGGTTAATCTTAGCTAAAAATGGAAACCTGAAATTTTGGTATTGGACCAATGTTTGGCACACTGCTCTTGGGAGTGTTGCCAAGCAGCCAAGTCACAGTTTTGCCTTATGAAAGGGCTGAGGAGGATAAGTCAACCAAGTTAAAGCTGTATTGACCCCCATGTATTGCAATGTGCACAGTATAACTGAGGATGGAATCAGGATGTTCTATCTTTCAATGACAGGAAGGAAAACAGCTAGGCACTGCATCAACCAGTCAGCTAATTATCAAATCCCAGCTAATTCACCATCCTTGGTCTACTAGTAGCTAGGGACTTTGGAAAAGAACGCCCTTCATGAACTGTGTATACAAGAACACAATGTGATAGATAGATGAATCCAGATACTTGAGCAAAGTATGTTTGCTGTCTGCAGGGCACAATGACAAGGAGAAAATTATAGCCTGTATTGGGTTTTGCTGGAACATAAAATGCACAGATTTTATGCCCTCATGCTCCAGTTTGCTCTGCTTGACTGACAAGGTGTACAGACACATTGGTTTCAATTTACACATCTCTTTGCACAGAGAAATCCAATGCTGCAGTGCACATGTTTCCAGTACACCTGCAATGCTGCAGACCAGCTAGTAATCACTGACTAACTGCCACTAAAGAACTGGTCTGTGATCATTCCTTCCCGTTCACTGACACACTGACCTGCAGCAGTAACCATTGCCTAGCATTATACAAAACCACAGTGTAAAAAGTTATGTATACTGCACTGCTGGCACAATTTACATCCAGCCTGTGAAACCTCCCCTCCTTCCTCTGGTTTGAGGTAGAAAAAAAGGCATTACAGTGCTGGGTGAAAAAAGGCTGAGAGTCTGTTACAAGCCTCATGGAAGTCAGTGCATCAAACTGTTATAGGGTGAAACGACAGTTCCTGAAGTTAAAGCTGTTTTTGAACTTTATCCGTTTTTCCCTCCCCTCTTCTGGGGAACAGGGAGGGGGTTCTGGGGGGCTTTTTTTTTGAAAGTTTTTAGGGCTTTTCTGGGAAGGGGGAGGAGGGGAGACGGGCTAGCTTGGCAACGGCAGTGGACACGGTGCAGAAACCATCATGTCCCGGCGTTCCTGCCAGCCCATACGGGGGGGGTTGCCCCCGTCCCATCCTAGCAGCGGCGTGGAGCACCCACCACCTCCCCACTGATCCGTGCCAGTGAGGGGGGAGTGCTGCCCCCCATGGACTGGCAAAGATGGCCACCGCCTCCCACACGTTTTGCCTGGCAGGCACGGCCCCGCAGCAGCAGCGCAGCCCAGCACAATGCCGCCCCAGAGCTGTGGGCGGGGGCCGGCACGGCTTGTGGCCAGCAGTGCGGAGCTAGTGGCTGCCAAGGGCATGGCCCCTTCCCCGCTGGTGCAGCATGGCAGGCGCAGTGCCCCGACCCAGCTGCCGCCGGCGACAGCGCGGTGCCGTGGCTGCAGCACTGCCACAGTGGTGGATGGCCGCCAAATGCCGGTGGATCACTGCTTGACTGTTCTCAGCACTGCACGCATGCGCAGTAGGTTTCCCATGCGCATGGAGCACAGCACCGAACAGAGTTATCGGTGGCCACTCACGGCATGGGAGCCGCCCCACCACAAGCGGCTACCGCTGGCACAGGTTGGGGGCAGCCCAGTGCCAGTGTCCAGGGCCCCCAGGGCACTCCGCGGTGCCTGTGGGTGGCTCCAGTTCTCCTCGAGCTGGCCGCATGGTGGTCTGGTCGGAGGCACCGCCATGTTCCCTTGTGGCAAGATCTCGCAGGAAGTGGTTCCCGGATGCCGTCTAGCCAATCTGGAGGCGACCTGCGCCTGGGAGGGACCCTGAGATCGCGCGGGATTGGTTCCCTATAAAACGGCAATCCCAGGGGGCCATCTCTCTTTTTCAGGCTTGTCAGCCGTTGGAGTAACATCCCTGCTCCTCTCTGCGCGGCGGTTTTTTTCAGCAGCACAGTCGGCGTGGCTCCACCAGCAGCAGCGGCAAGGGCTGAAGACCACATTAACTATCAGCTGTGGTATTGTTTACTTCCTTGGAGAGGAGGGATGTCTTCCTGGTTCCTTTAATTTTCCGGTGTTTTTTCAGGAAACCCCGGAGAGGATGCAGTGCCATCCTAGCTACCTCCCTCATCTCAGCCGTTGGCCTCGGAAGAGCTTAATTTGTCTGTTTTTTGCGTTTTTATTGTCAGGTTTGTGTATGTGTGTAAAATAAAACTTGTGTGTTTTGTTCTTGGTTTTCTATTGGGTTTTTCTTGTCACTATTACACCCCCTTTTGTCCTAAACCAGAACAGAAACTTACCACCTTAGCAAAGCATAAGTGAGACAAAATAATTATGCTAATAATAATGAACAGAGGAAAAACTGCTACCCAATCAGCTTTTCACAATCCTGGTCCCTGAAAATTGCATTTCTCCTGGCATAAGCCAGGTGGGCAACTGGATAATCATGGTCTCACCAGAGGCTGTATTGCATGACGTTGCTCAGTATTACTGCTCTGGACTCACAGCTCCACAGCCAGAACTTAAGCAGATAGTGTGATGCAGCTGCTCAAAAACAGACCAGGGCACATTCTTAAGTGGTTGGTACTGAAGTCCTACAAGCTCTGAAAGCTTCTGTTGCAGCAGCAGTGTGAGACTATGGTGGGAGCATGTGGTGGTTTGGGGGACTGAAGAGGAAGACAAAAAGAAAAAAATAACTCCTTTCCTCTCCTCAGATTAGTGAGGGGCAGGGACAGCCTGGCAGAGTATAAGAGATATCTCTTTTCCTCGGTTTCCCATCAGCCCCCTCGGGGCACGGGGAGATACCTAGGAAGGAAGGTGGAGATTCCCAAGGCCACGCGGGGATCTCTGGGAGTGGACCGGGAACCAGCCCTCACTCTCTTTTCAGCTCTGTGGCAGGGACAGAGTGCTCCATCTCAGCACTGCTTGCCCAGAAAACCAGCACAGCTCCTGCTGCCCCCCACATCTCCCTATGGATTCCTGAGATCAGCACTGTTTCCTCAGAAAACCTCTTCACAGATGCTGCAGCCTCTGGAACACTGCAGCTTCTCCACCGAAGCTCTGGTTCATGTGCCCCACTTCTAAGCCCCCTCTGTGCTCTTGGGGGGTCCCCTCATCCTTCTCAGCCCCCGGACTAGGTGTCGGTAGTCCATTCCCACTGCGGGGAGGGTGCTTCCCTTTCTGGGATTGGCATCCTTCATTTTCCCTTCCCTGCTTCCATGTAACTGCTCCGCTCTGTCCCAGCTGGCATGCTGTGCCCCCTGCCGGTGGGAACAGAGCAACTGCATTCCCCCATGCGCCAAAGGGACTCCTGAGGCATGACTGCAGCTCCTGCACCACATCAAATTGCGACTGCCAGGGGCATAAGGGACAACTGTGTTTTCCAAGGACATTGATAATTGTTTTTTTTTCCTTTCCCTTTGGTTCACCAACTCAATAACAGATTCATATCAGTACATTCATATCCACATATCCATGCCCTTTCTATACATCTCTCATCCATTGATAACACCTAGTATTGTCCTAAACCAGGACAGAGCACCTCTTCAGGTCTTGGATAGCCTGAGGCAGAGAACTTCCCACTCCATTTTGAGTACTTGGTCCATCTTCTTCTTGTGTGATGTTTTTGGCCATACTCTGTAGCTCAATCCACACGGGAACCAGTGTGCAGTTATTTGTTGGCATCGCTGCCAAGTACTGTGTAGCTCAAATGTCATTTTTCAAGGATGTTAGTGAGTAGACCAAGCTTTTTTTTTTTTTTTGGTTGTTTGACCTGTCTCCTTGTCTAGTAATAATATATTAGTGATTATACATGACACATACATAACGTCCTCCATCTGAACTGCTTCACTGCCCTGCAGAAAAAAAAAAAAAAAAAAAAAAAGGAATAGCCTCTCTTCCTACATTACTAAGGGGAAAAGTAAGGTACTGTGAGAAAAGATGTGCTGACTGTAGTTATACAGCTCATGAGTACAGCAAGCAACAGGACACACAGCCAGTTCTAATACTTAACTCTGCGCTTCTCCCATTCTTCCTTTCATCCAAGATCCTCTTCACAATTACCCTTTCCCCAACACCTCTCTCCTTTGTTTTCACAGTAAAATTTTCCCACATTTATATTGTTCTCAGCTATTATTTTCCAGAGAGTATTGTTTTCAGCAGTCCTGTTTCTCTGACTGAGCAAACACATAAACCCTCCACAGAACTGGGCCAGTCTTTTGCTGATGCTTCAGAGAGAGAAAAAAAATCTTCCCACCTGGGAGGATTTTCCTCACTTGTCCTGGTTTTACCACTA